>MU857674.1:54898-141226 GCA_033296725.1 Corynascus novoguineensis | reverse complement strand
TTCTTGTACCCGGCTAAGAATCTGTAGTGGTTCGGCCCCGACAGAACGGGTCTGAGTGCCGTGGATACGGTGGTGTAGGGTAGTGGTTGGAATACCGAATTCGCGGCTAATACTTCTGATTGAACCGCGACCACGATGGTATTTCGCAATCGCATCTTGCAAGTCCTGTTCAGTGTAAGCCATCTTAGACTGTTGAAAGTGCTGTCAAAGTTTGAAGTGTTTCGATCAAAAACTGGCTGTGTGGTGGTAAATTGAGGTGGTTGGGGTGAAGGAGCGGGGTGTGTGTGCCAAGCGTACCAAAGGGGGGGCGTTCCAAAGACAGGGGGTCCGACTTAGTCCAAGAACTCTTTCAAATGTCCCCTGCCCGGTGTAACCAGGGATGTAATAAAGTCTGTGTGTTGTCAACCACCGACATTGTTCGCCTGCTCAGGTCCTTCAACACGAAACCCTTGGGCGCGATATTTGCAATATTGCCGTCTGTTACGAGTTGTGCTCATTCCACAAGGCACACAGGGGCGAGTGATCCAGGCCGTTGGGCGCAGTCAGAAGGGTTGGTGCGACGCCGTTGACCTCAACCGCCCTCTTTAATCCCACGTTACCTTCAGTGGAAGAAAATGACCAATAAACATTTAACTTTCGACCTTTTGGTGTATGAATTTAGGCCTCCTGACCTCGAATTATCCCGAGGTTCCGCAATTCTCAATCACTCGTTCATTGAAATTCAAAAAATCAAGAAGCCATTAGTTATGCGCTGTCTCGCGTGTCTATGGCTCCGACTGTTAAGGGCAGAAATGACCCATGTGATTGCAGATCCAGGTCGAGTCTTGGTTTACTTAAACGCATTATTTCTGACGTAGTTTTGCCCCATTCCAACGACCAAGTTAAGTTGGGAGTTGAGGTTAGGAGGATGAGGAGGATTAAGACAACAGAGTTGATACATTCAGCATTTTCGCTTAAAGATGATCTCAAGTGATGATTTCGAATTCACCCATCCGAGGAAGTACAGAAATCACCATGCATAGATCTTGCTTGGGATATGGTGGCTGTGTTACGAGGGCTGTGTTACAACCCGATATCTCCTAGCCTCTCAGGAACCTAGGCGTGCGTGGTACACGTAAGGGTCCGTACAGGTACGCGGGAATTTCCATGATAAGAGTTGCAACGGTTAGCAGGTTTAGGTACGTGTTTATTGGGCAGGATCATTGAGCCGGACCCTTGCCTGATGGATGATCCTGTTCAATAGCTACTTGGGAAACAATGATTGCTTGGAGTTTTCGCAGATCGTGATCAGCACAAGGCTGAAGCTGCAGCAGTCATCCTACGCTCCTGACCACCTACCCAGTTTGTAAAGCTCAGTAACAAACAGCCCAATAGCGGGAAGCGCCGCAGACAACGGGGCGGAATCCTGAATCCGTGCGCCGGATGAAACCAAACTAGCCCCGGCCGGCAGGGCTTGGCTTCGTCCAGGTCTGTAGGCAGAACACAGCCTCTTTGTACATGGTAGCCTTGTGTAACCCGCCCTGGCCCCCACATCACGGATCTTTAGGCTAGAGTTGTGTGCCTCTGGAACGAGCGACATTGTCTTTATCGCGCGCCAGATAATAGCTATCAACTGAGGTGTTTGATGCCGCTTCACATTCATCTTCCCAGTCGCTTAGGCAACAAGGAGTCAAAGTTGATTTCAAAATCGGTGTTGTCACATAGCTCTTCGCAGCAATTTAGCAGTCTAAAACGTTGACGAAGACAACAAGAGAGATATACAGTTTAAGGTTTAAGCGTTGGACAAGAGGATCTGTGGATGATGATATGGTTGGCAAAGAAAAAGAAGAAAGGAATGGAGATGACAAAAGGGAGAGGAGAAGAAGAAAATAGGAAGAAAATGCGAAACCAAGAAACGTCGTGCAAGAGTACCGGGGGTATATCAGGTCAAAACCTTCGCTTCGTCTAGTGTCATAAAAAGACATAGAGTTTCAGCCACAGAAGAAAACAATCTCTCAGGTGCCCAGAAAAAAAATACCCGTATTGTCCAATCCCATACCCGCCGTGCCGTGTAATTCTCAACTCCGGTCGTGAATCGTGGTTTTACATGCTCAAATCAAAAGCCAATCAATGTGTAAGCCTTAGACCACACCAATTCGCCATTAGGTGTTGGCGATCATTTCGATCAAAGGTAGCCAGCGTAAACAGAGCCCGGCTCGTTCCGGTAAATCTAGTAAGAATACGCATACTCGGTGGCTGGGTCGTCTAAAGGGAAGCGCAGTCAGTTCGCTGCTTAAGAGGATGGGTAGAAGTCATGGAACGGCAGGAGATGGCATACATTGGTAGGAGTTGTAAGCCTCCATATAAGCTGCATGGTGATAGGATATTTCCTCAGGAGGTGGTGTGCCATACACCAAGTCTTCGACGGGTTCTGGAAGGCGAATACCAGTTAGCAATCATGCTGCTACCGAGTCTGGAATGTGTGGCTCACCGTCACATTGGATAGGACGTCCTTCCTTCAGAGTGCCCTTCTTTTGCGCCCGCTTTTCGAATCGGGCTATGTCCTTGGGATCTACCACCCTTCCTCTCAAGACGAAGCGTGTCTCTTTTGGCGGGTCCTCGGCTTGCCGTTCTCGTATTGTCTTGATCATGAACATGTACTCGGACGCTTTGATGTACTTGGTGTCAAGGTTCCACTTCTTCAGTTGCGTCTTGTATTGCTTCTCCCTGAGCCGCGCTTTTTGTGAGATTCACTCGAGCATCAATAAGGTTTAAGTGCTTCTTACGTGGCCTTGAAGTTGTATGTCATTTGCATCTCGGACATGACATCCTTCAACTTCATGTTCATCGTGTTGTACAAATGGGCGATGACGTCGCGGTACGGTTCCCAGTCCTCGGGCTTGGATGGCCGGTACGCCGCTGGGATCGCCTGCTGGGAGTTCTCGCCATATCCGTAGTATGCATCCATTGCGGGCTAAGGACGTGTCGAAGGTGTCAGATGTGCGCTTTGTAACTGGCTCGGTATGCCCCACTTGATGACAGTGATGTCTTGATAGTGATATGATATGTTGCTACTCCATGTAGCAAAACTGGTGTTTGAGGTTGCGGTATGGGCAGCATGGTGGACTTATATCTTGTTAGGGCTGCCGAAAAGATAGGGACGACATGGCCAAGGCACGGTCACTTTGAACATACGATATAGCCGGAGCGTTCGGTGCCTTGTCTACACGGCGAGGGAGGCTAGGCAGATGGGGGCCAACTCGGGACGGGTGACATCAAAGGATGGCCGGTGCCACGGAGAGAAAAGTTAAATTGGGGTGAGCGAAAGAATGACTCGACGTTAGCCTCCGGGGAAGCCTCATCCACGAACGGGAATGGTGGGGTGAGCATGACCTGCTTGCTGGTTTCCAGGAGCCCAGGTTCCGCTTGCTGCTGGCCGCGATGCAGAATAGGCGCCGCGGCAGCCACAAGCTGTGGGACCCTCCCCAACTTTGTCAACTTCAAGGTTGATCTCATTGGTGTTGCACAAGTTCCTCGCAGCCTACCTAGGCAAATCGCCGACAAGCGAGCTTGGGGGCAGGACATGCCGAGGAAAAAAAGATGACTAAGAAAAAGGGAACAATGAATGTGTGCAAAAAACACAAAAAAAAAACAAAAGGAGCCTTCGCAAGAAACGGCTCGCTGCGCTTGAAAGCCGAAAATCTGGGCGGCTTGTTGGTTGGCCCTGGTTCGTGGCGGGACCATTATCCCAGGCTAGGCATCTCAACTCCACAACCTATGCGAGAGTTGCAAGGCAAGATCGGGATGGAGCCCCGCGGTCGGGACCGGGACACGGGTTTGTAGCCAAATCACCCCTGAAAAAGTGCAGCTTGATGTCAGCCACCCTGTCATCTGCGGCGTCTGTAAGCGGCGCAAAAAGACGCGATGAAACAACTTTGTTTTGTTGATTCGAGAACTTAGATCGTCAAGAGTGCAAGTTGGAAGAGTTGCTTTCCGGCGAGGTGGATTCTGCGCTGGTCGGAAATAGCAGCCGAGTCGCTATACTTGACCCCTGATCCTGCCTGTTTAGCGACCCAGTCGGGCCCTCCCGCTTTCGATATATTGAACCGAATTCGGAAGGCGCCAGGCAGCACAGGTGGAAATCTCACATCGTCTTCAGAATGACGATGTTTTCGATTCCATTTCAACCCAAGCGCGATCAAACCGCGATTTTAGCCTCCATTTGTCGCCGAAATTGAGCTCCAATGCTCAGCAATTGCATGTGATCACTATCGTGTTCTTTCTCTTATCGACAGCAGGCATCAACCTCTGCGAACAAACTTATCGGTGTATTGAGCTGAAAACTGGCGGGACACCGCGAATCGATAACTATCAATCGCAGAAATTGGCATTGTTCACTGGCAACACCTTCCAATGACTGGTTAGCAATGGTCAGGCCGCCTGGGCAAGACTTGATTTGAGCATCTCGCCGTCATGTTTCAAACAAGGTTCTCTTCTCATACGGACCCAGCAACTCGGGACCGGGGTATCAACAGAGCTTAAATTCAAATCATCTCCCGGGCACAGCAGATGCCGCTCGACGCATGCAGGGTAAGCACACCAGTGACGCCACTCTGGACACCCTCCGGGCAACTGCAGCGCCGGGGGGTGTCCGTTTTCCACAAAACTCGATCATACCGGGGTTTCGGCAGACGGCATTCCATGCAAGGAACCCACGGGCGCACCACACCCTGCTCCAAGTCAATCCCGTCGGTCCCGACTCCCCGCCGCGGGATGCACCGAACTGTCAGAGACACCAGATGCGCCCCGCGATTGCAGTGCCATGTGCCGTGCTGAGGTGGGCGGCCTCAGACTCACTATTTCCGCGATGCAACGGAATAAAAATCGAGCTGCAGGGGAGGGAGGCGGCTATGCTGGCTCAGTCTCGCGTAGCTCAAAACAGCCGGTGACACAGCGTTGACGGTTCGCCCTTCTAGAATGTCTCTGCTGAGATGACAACTACTTTTGTGTCACCTCACTGACTCGTGGCCTCACGCCGTTGGTTTTTCTGTCAGACTCGGACGTTTAACAAGAGGTTCAAGTGCAGTGCTTGGCGTTTCGATTCTTGATCCTCCTCATCTGCACCCCGAGTTTGATAAGCGCCATACACGCCATGCATCCTAGAGAATAAATTCTACCGCACTACACCGCCTGCTTTCATGGCTTAACTGATGACGGAAAGTTGATGTCTCGATAAACGCGCTATCCAGGGGTGGGATCCTCCTACCGGCTGACGAGTCACACCGGTACGGACCGCACACGGCATCAGGTTTTAAGAACGGCGATTTAGGAAAGTCGGCAACCCAACTGGTAACCATAAGCGAGACTTCGATGCCTCGGTACGTGGTGTAATATGCGTGCACATGTGGGTGATCTGACAGATAGGTCAGCATTTAGACTTGACTGCATCTCCGTCAATACGAACACTTGCATGACGACGAAGAATGACGCCGGAAATAACCTTGCAAATAAATTTACCAGTCAACTCAGACGCATACATAGTCTCATTGGGAAGCTTTGCTGTCTACTCCAACTCACCTCCTCTGGTATGAGTAGGGGTCACGGAGTACACCACTACCAAGTAGTATCTGTGATTCGCCTGTTATGGGTCTGGGCGGGAAGTCTCGGCACATGACACCGTTTATTGTTGGAAGCAGTTACAACTCTCAACTACTTCAAGATACATTAGTTAACCAACTTTGACCATAGAAAATCAACGAAGGACAAGAATGCTGAGGAGATCTTAGGACCCTCGTAATGGAAAGCAACGTCTTCTCCTGATGCTGGTGCGTTGATTCTCTCTGGAACACAGCCCTTGCCAAGGAGATGACTCGGAACCGTATTTTGACTATTAGAAAGGACGCTCATTGCAGATAACCTGAGACGCGCCACTGAAGGTATGCACAAAGATGTGCACAGAGACCCTACCTTGTAAACGTTCAACTCGCGGCGTTTATTCCCAGAATCGAAGCGTTTTTCAGTTGTTGGTATTTTAGTCATGTCTCACGACAATAGAATTTCTTCTGATTTAAAATCAACTATTAGCCTAACTCCACGGACCTAAAACAGTATCATTGTGCGAAATTATCGCATTTCCTTCCACTCTTCCCACTCAACATGAGCAGTTACTTCCACGTCGAACACAGTAGCATCGGCCTCCTTCAACTTCCCCTGTCACGGTGGCTCTCCTTATCTCTTCACCCTTCTTTTATCCTTTCTCTACCAAGAGGAAATTACCTGTCCGCCTGAACAGAATTCGGGCGGAGAGGTCTCGGGAAATCAGATTAGGATAACCTGGTGAGGGTGATCAAAGCTCCTTATGCACCTTCTCGCCCTTGGCCTTGGCCTGTTCCTGCACCTTCCCGCCCTTGGCCTTGGCCTGTTCCTGCACCTTCCCGCCCGCGCCCTTAGCCTGCCCCTGCAACTCCTCGGCCTTCTTCTTCGCGGCATCGGATCCGATGCGCAGCTGATTGGTGACCCAGTCCCAGCCGCCGAGCACGCTCTCACGCACCTTAGCGAGGAGCGTGTCGGTCGGGGTCGTGGTGCCGTACTTAAAGTACGTGTGCTGGCGGCGGGCGAGCGCGCGCAACTCGTTGAGCGTCGACCCCTGCGGCACCGGGATGCCAAAGCTATCAAGGTACGCCTTGAGCTCGCTCTCGCTCCACGTATCGAACGCGTTGGCCTTGGCCGTGTCGGTTGCCTTGGAGAGGTAGCTCGTCGCTGACGCGTACGAGTCGCCGCCGGCGGATGAGGCCGAGGAGTAGGCATCTTGCGCGGCCTCAACGAGCTCATCGCGTGTCGCGCCAGTCTTGCCGGCCACCTTCTTAGCTGCGGCATTGCCGCTCGAGGCGAGGTACCTGCGGATGTTGTCCAGAGTCAGGTCGTCCCAAGTCCAGGCGGTCCAGCCAGTTGCGGCCTTGTGAGCATTCTTGCGCACGAGCGCGCGCAGTTCGTCGGTCTTAGTGCCTTGTGGAACGGGCTGCAAAATGTGTTAGCCGAAGAAGATTGGGAAAAGAGTACTCCGCGGTAACGTACCACTCCACGGGCATCAAGATAACCCTTCAAACGACTGTCTGACCAAGTCTCAATGGCCTTGTCAAAGGCATCCTGGGCAGCCTGGGATGCGGTATCGGTAGCCTTAGAAGCGGCGGAACCAACGTTGGAAGTAGCAGCGCCGAATGCAGAGGCAGCGGTACCGGAGACGGTGTCACCCATGATCTCGGCTCGGTGCTTGCGGACAAGCGCGCGAAGCTGGTTGAGCTTGGTTCCTTGGGGTACTAAATTATAGGTTAGAAAACAGCTCGATTGTGGTTCTTTTTGAGATCGGAGACCAACCATTAATTCCGTTCTTGTCGCAGAATTCCTTCAGCTGGGATTCACTCCATGAATCAATGAGCTTGTCCGTGAGGGCAGCATACGCTTCCTGGGCACTCTTCTTGGTGCTCTCGGTCTGTTCCTGCATGCGGAGGGAGGCAAGGCGAGAGTTGCGGCGGACGGAGGCAATAAGCTTGTCGCGCTGATGGGTGCGTGTCAGCAAATACAGGGACAGAAGAAAGACACCTAAAGACATACAGTTGTCGGCTGCGGTGCAGGGAACCCGTGAGTGTCAAGCCACTCCTTCAAGTCGGACTCTGCGGTAGCTGTTAGATCTGCGTAGTGTTATAAGGTGGGAAGTAGCACGCACCAGACCAAGTTTCATACAGCCAGTTCCCGGGATAAGCGGCGGTTTCACCAGCCTTCTGCGCGACGGACTCGTAGTTTTCACGGACTTTTTGAAGAAGAGTATCCCGTTTCCGGGGTTGGGGGACGGGAATACCATGACGATCGCAGAAAGCTTTGAGCTGGCTGTCGGTCCAAGTGTCCAAAATCCAATCCTTGGTGTTCATCCAGGCATTCTGAGCCTTGTCTTCTGACTCGTACCAAGCGTTCTTGACACGAGCCAGAAGAGATTCTCGAGTGTCCTCAACAGAATCTTTAGTCTCAATGCCCTTTTGTTTCAGGTAGCTAGTGAGCTTCTGGGTATCCCAGGAGCGGTATGGCTCGACTACGTTCTCGTCCCAGTTCTTCTGTACAAGCTTCTCGAGGTCCTTGCGGTCGGCCGGTGTTGGGTAAGGGATGTCGTGGTCTGAGAGCCAGCGCTCAAGCTCCGTCTCATGCCACTTGTTGTATGCTTTCATGTTATGTCAGTAGATTACATGGTGATGCGGAGCAAACTGAAACGCACCAGCATTTGAAAACCAAGAGCTGGCAACGGCAGCGTTAGCCACGAGGGCCAACGAGAGGAGCGTCTTAGCGATCCTCATAGTAAGCTTCGTTTACTTATCAAGTCGATGGTGGATACGTTGTTGACGACAACCTTCTTGATGTTGATCTGGACTTTAGTAGCTTCCGGTTCACCAGTTCACTGCAAATAATGAAATGAAACGTTGGGAGGGTTGTGGTTTTGGGGGTTTGAGTGCGTGCTGGAAAGGTAAAAGGTTGGGAAGTTGTGTTCGGTGGCGGGTCAAGGACGTCACTAGTGCAAGGTTTAGCCAGATTTGAGGTCAATGCAGTCACTTCGCTGTTTGTTCAACGGAAAAAACCAGAACCAGTGTGGCCTGGCTGAGCCTAGCTGGACAAAGGAGCTCTGAGAGCTGTGGGAAGGGAAGCTACGGGCATTATGTGACGTAATCCATGTGGTTCGCAGGAAGGATGTGCTCAAAGCCTTAACCGCTCGCTGCTACAAAAAAAACCTTCTCTCCACGATTGGCTGCAGGGTCTCGTTTTTGATCAGAGACATACATCATAGTTGCGGCGAGTTGCAGCATTGGAAATCATGGAATCGGCCGGTGACGTCACGCAAGATGCGGACCATAATGGAAGGGTTAGGGTTTGAAGTTCTCTACAACCACTTACACACGGGAAAAAACGCGATTGTACCGCTTCCGGGCACTTATCGCCCGCCAGATTTCAGGCGCTAAATTGCCTGCGAAGCGCCTGATAAGCGGCCATCGATAAGTCCATCTTATTGAGGGGTCGGCAAGAGTTTGGCACCTGGTCAGTGTACGCTTGAAGAAATCACTGTCTGACCTATATAAAGCGGGTACACAGGTATCTTTCAATAGCCAAGCAACCAAGCCGAGATCAAGGCTCTGAGGTAACTCGACGATTCCATCAACGGTGCTGTATCTGATGGTTTCAGCCCACTATCGTAACTGGGCTACGCTCACTTCCAGGTTCTGGCCTTCGACAGGTGAATTCTCTTAGGGCTGAACGGGCTGAGCCGGACACGGGCCTCGGCACTCCTCTGCCAACCCTGACCCGTAGCCCAAACTCGCTAGATGAAGTTATTCCCACACCATAGCACTAGGCGCGCCCGGGCCACCGCGCGTGCCCATACTCGGAAGAAACCACGGGCGACCAAATTTACGCCCTTTCCTCTCTTCCCTCAAGCTCAGCGTACTCGTAAAGTCGTTGTCAGTTAGTTGTAATATACTCCTGAAGCTGTTACAAAGTGTCGACCCCTATTGTCGTCTCAACATTCAGATCCAACCGCAGTGGAAAGACATAAAAAATCAACCATAGTCAAAGGTTACCCCAGCGTCTTCGAATTCCTCATTATTTTTCATCCGTGCTGCCTCTGCTTGACAGCGTGATCTTCCGGGACAAGATTTGACCGGCACGCGGGTTCTGTCCTCGTCTCCGCCGCGGTAGATGATTTCGACCACCTGAAACACTATCCAGGCGTTCACATGATTGGGAAGGACTCTTTATTTACAATATGAGGCGGACCTGCAGCGAGCATGACACCGGGCCTGTGTCTATTCGAGGTCTACCTCCAATGGCCTAGCCCGAGAAGTTCTAGACATGCGGGCGGTCAGCATGAAGCTCCTTTGATTGCATATCCAGCTATGGAGAAGTTATTTTGGGCAAGAAAACGTTCTGTTCTGTCCGACTGTCAGTAGCTACCTGGTGTAGACTCGAAGAGAGTCCGCGGGGGGTGGCGAGGTTCGCCCTTCCGTATCTTTAGCAAAAACAACCTAATTCCTACTAGAAAGAAATAAGCACCACGCAAGTTTGGCTATTCATTTGTAAGCATATCAGTATGATGAGGTTCAACAATCTGGCGTGATTATAAGAACACGCGTAAAGTAGGATGTAGCATGCTACACGAATAATCGACTGACAGTTTCTTGGAACAGAGTATGCCAGGGTAAAAAGTAAGAAAATCATTGTGATATGCTCCAAATTATGCGCCACTTTCTACTGTGTCTGCTCAAGCCAATGCCCGTTAATATCAGCAGGCAGGTTCCTTCAGGCTCTGCACCCCGCCCACATCGTGAAAGCCCGCAACTGAACTTCTGCAATTCAAGTATGCCCTCTGCTCAGAACAACAATTTTATCCCCAGTTTTACCATTACGTATTCCAACGATGTACCGATCCCCTCCGGTTTCCGTTACTATGTAGCGAGACAGTAGTTGAAGCCTCAGTGTGTGATGACATTGCCGCTAAGCTTGTGCGCAGGGACGAGATCACAAGGGTCCAGGCCTGTAAACCGCGTCAGCCAGTCATCACTCCCTACAATATACTGTAAATAGGCAAGAAGAGATGCTCTAGCCCATAATAGCCGCGTTGAGCACCAGGGAGACGGACTCACCATAGTCACACATAACCCCGGCGTCACGAAACTCCCTCATCAAGGCCATGCGCGCGGCCTCGGCCTGGCAGCGGAAGCTGCCAAAGCGAATCTCGAGCAACACACGGCCACCGTCGTCGCTCTGGCCGCGGTGGAGGACCTCGTCTACCTGGTAAACCAGCTTACCGTCCAAGTAGGAGAAGAGGAAAGTCTCATTGACGATCTTCCGTGGACCGCTGACCAGCAGCACGCGCGACCGCGTCCCGCCGGTGTCGGCCTCAGCCGAGCGCACCCGGTTCCAAGTGACGCGGGCGCGCAGGTCCGGGTTCCGTGGTGTGGCGTAGCCTGTCAGGCAGTACTGGGCAAAAAATCGTTCTATATAAGTCTCCGATCAATGGGGTCAGTCTTCCTTGTCTTGTAACCCCTGTACAGAAAGCATAAATACGGGATAGGAAGGACAACGCACCGGCACTGGCACGCTCAAAGAAAATCAACTTGGCGGCACTCTGAGTGTGGCCTCTGCCCGGGTCGGGCGGGTTGATGTGTGTCGCGTAAACGCGGCCAATGTTGCGAATGCCCGAGAGCAATTCGTGGGTTGTCAGGTCGGGGGCGAGGCCAACGATGAAGAGGCTGCAGTTCGCCTCTGGCGGAATTGTGGCGGATTGGTTGCGTGCGAGCTCCGGGTCGCCGCGGTAGTTGGGTGAGAAGCCCCTCAGCAGCAAAGCATGAACCTCCTCCTGTGTGCGCGGGTGATCGGGCGACCGACGGTTCATCGGGTGGTAGACTGTGGCATTGTTGTTGTTGTTGTTATTGGTGGTGGTGGTGGTGGTGGTGGTGGCGGCGGCGGCGGCGGCGGCGGTGCTGTTGATACTCAGCGAGGCTGGAAATCGGTTAATGACAGCTGGACTGTCAGTCGCTTCGAGCTCAGCTGTATTTGAGGTTGATGGTCTGCTCAAGCTGGGCGGCAAGACCCGGTTACGGTAGCTCAGTGATGATGACGACCAAATAGAGGGCGACATGTAAGTTGGCGGGCTGAACGATGGGCTGTACAGATGGGTGCCGCCTGTCAAGGTCAGTCTAGTCGGACCTTGTCGAGCACCTTGGGTCCCAGGGGTAGAGAGATGCCCGTTAGAGACCGGGGGATACGGCCAAGGCGCAACGGCTGGCTCGATCTGGTTGTGACTGGCCCATGTACGAGCTTGGCCGGGTCGCGCCATGAGTGTTGACGAGTCGCGCTTGGGAACTTGATTCAGCGCGGACCAACGACACCCCGAGTCTTCAAGGGCCCGAAGGCTGGAAGAATCGCGATGATTGAAGCGTTCGTTTATGCGCGTGTTGCTGTCGGATGGAACTGCCCATGGTGAGGATGAAGCTTGCGGATTCTCGGAGAGAAACCGCTGATGAACCCAGTTTGAGGATGATGAGAATTGAATGGGAGGTTGACGCGTCCAATGCACAGCGCCCAAGGGTTTGTTGAAATTCGAGCTGTGAGCGAAAGCAAAGCTGTCAGGACCGGGCGGGGACTGGGTCTTGGTGTCCAAGATCATGGAGGAGCGAGGTTCCCCCTGGTAAGTGGGCTGATTTCCTGGCTGTCGGTTGCCGTTATTCTCGACTGTAAATGGCCATCGGAAACCAGGAATTACTCCTGGCTGTACTTGCGCTCTTATCCCATCTCTGTCTTGATGATCACTGAGGTTGGGCTGTCCGGCCGGAACAACCGTCGTGCTTTGGGGTCTGACACTTGGCTGGTCAGCCAATAGTCTGCCCTCGCCTACAACCTTGGACGGCGTTTCGTCAAGACGGAGACGAGATACTTCAGCAAGACGTCGTTTTTCTATATTTGTACGCCAAACGTTCTCATGATCTGAGGAACGGTTCAATTGTTGAATCTCGTCATCAGACGCAAACTTGGTACCCTTCGCGTCTCTGGTACCATCCAAGGGAGTTGTTCCAGGCGTCCATGTCTGTTTCTGACGTGTCTCGGTTTCCCATCGTGGTGTGGATAGAGGGAAGAAAGGGCTAGACGAATAAATGGTTTCTGAATTCGATTCTGGAGAGGTCATCGCGAAAAATCGTCCGGCTTGCGGGCCTTTGGATATGCTAAGGAAAGGAAGGTTCCAGCTTGGATCCAAAACAGCCGGCCACAACTGGAAGATTTAATCCAGTACTGCAGGGGAATGATTTCAGTTATTTGAGCATTCTGTGCTGACTGTTGAGGTTTATCCAACTTAATTTTTCCCTACGGGTTGATCTAGGAATAATCTGACCACTCCTGTGTCGTGCCCATTTCCATTGTCCTGTCATTGTAGATTTACGACTGGAAAAAGGCATAAGCCGAAACTCAAATACAGATGGTGTGCCTCACTACGTAGATGTGTGGAGTTGCACCACAAGCTTCTTTGGAGGACAAGTGATTGGTGATTACTGATTGCGTTGATAAAACACTTTGTTTCTGCTCCAACATTAGCTCAGAGTTCAAAAAATGCAAAGAGAAAAGTCACCTAGTTGCTAAGTTCCAAAAACAAACAGCGTAGATTTTAGGCTCATGTCCCTCGGATGGCTCATTCATAGTTGTCATGGTAACTTAAGCTGAAATAGCAATAGACTTACCTAAAGCTACAGAGCCTCAATGCGCCCAGTTCGGACTTCTAGTGTTCGAAGAGCTGGCCAATCGTCAAGGAAACCTCACAGGGTTCTGACCTTCTTTACAAGTCTAATAATGCCAAATTGAATGTTTAGACCTATATGCTTCGCCACTCACTCAGCCATCAATGTATGATGAAAAACCCTACCTTATCGAAAATACCAACTGCTGCAGTGAAAGATGCCGGTGCCAACTAACCCAAGTTCATCTACGTACACGAACACCGGTGAAAAAACACACTACGAATTGTGAACAGAGGTTTGAGATAGAGACCAAGGATGGTTACGGTAGAAACCAAGAGGAAGGGATTCTGCAAGACTCATCAAAATCATGCTTTGTCCCCAGGGAAAAATAGCAGAAAGAGGGAAAGAAAACGAAAGATACCGATAACGCAGAGAACCGAGAAAGATTTGAAAGAGATGAGAAGCAAACCTTCAGAAAGACTGCGTCACCTTCCAATAGGATCCGTACAACCCTCCAACACCCCAACCACCTTTGCCTCGGCAATTCCCTCCTCCACCAACCGCCTCACCACCCTCACGGTCCAACCCTGACAATGCTCCGTGACAGCCGCCCGGTTTGGCGCGCTTGGTGGCCTCTCTTCCCTTGCAATTTTGTCAACCGTCGCCAACTGCGCTTCGCTCAGGTCCTTGCTCAGCACCTGATGCCACGCAAAATCGGGCGAGTTCAGCTTGTCCACGTCTGTGACGTGCTCGAAACGCATCAGCTCCGCGTCCCCCGTGACTTGCCAGCTGTGGACAGAAAAATCCATCGATAAAATCAGCGTCAGCCTCTGCCATCTTGCAATGCAGAATGTGGGGCCTTGGATACGTACACTTCACCTGGTCCTGTGCCCAGCGCGTTAGGGACGTGGGAGAACAGGAACCAGTGCTTGGGCTCGTTTTCCGCCTGGTACTCTGCTACGACGCAAAGGTAGCGGCGGATTTCTGAAGCAAGGGTCTCGTTGTCAACCGCAAGCTCGACAGCCGTCCAGTCAGTGAGGGGTTCGTTGGTCGTGCGGTCGAGTTTGCGAGTGAACGATCTGCCGTCGGAGTAGGCGATGAATTCCCGGCCGTTGCGAACGACGCGTTCGGTAACGATCCGGCTGCTTTCTATCTCGGTCATATTGGGTTTGTGGTGATTCAGATTGATTCTGCCACCAGGCAGCAGTGCTTCCCATTTGAGTCTAACGCGGGCTTCCTCTTTCCAGTGGTTGGTGCAATGGTATCAGTTTGGCCGCAGCCAACAACGCTCCTGCCTTCTTCGCTTGCTCATGTAAGCGCACTTGTCATCGTTTCCGCGCAACGGTCCATATACTGAACCTTACAAATCTGGTACAATTGCAGTCGAAGTCTGCCTTTTACATCCATCACGCAAGCGCTTGCAACAGCCTCCGGTTCTAATTTCCTAGATCCAGCAATGGATAACTATCCAATAAACCGATTTTCATGGGCTTGACGCTTCTAGAGGTACTATACCTGGTCTCTATTACACGGGCGAATGTAGGGAATATGTTTCTCAGTAAATTTACCTTAAATTCCTGAGGCGCTCACATGTTCAATTAATGGTAACAGACCGTGTCGGTTCATGCACAAGGACAGAAAAGAGCACTGGATAATGCCTGCCTTCTTGGGGTCCTTTATTATCCGAGGTTGAAGCCAAATCTACCTGCCAATTGAGTAAGTAATTAGACCCGCAAAAGTTTGTGAACTTTAAACCATCAATTGATTCTTTATTCACTTATGAATCTGACCCACCCTTCAAGGCGCTATCCGATGACTCCCTTTTTAAGACCTGCGAGGCGACCCTCGAAGTCCGGAGGTTCATTATCTGGAGGATTCTTCCAGAGCTCAACCGTTCATCCAACGATCTGCCGAGGGAGAAGTTCTGGCCCGGTTATCCCCGGAGCAGGAATTTATCCCGGCTGCCGCTAGTGTAGCCATGTTGAATGCACTCTTCCCCCCAGGAGGTGCCCATTGGCAGTGGAGCTCGAGGATGTTGTTTACCTCATGGAAACGATCTTCCTTCTTTCCCTCGGCCATTCTTCTCACTCCTCGCCCTCGACGAAACGTCCATGGAGCGCATTCCCATGACCACCAATTAGACCATGGCATCGACTCCTTCAACAGACAGGCGCGAGAAGACGCTTGAACGGCTGCACGGCAGAGACGAGCCGGCGGGCCCTTCCCCGCCGAACTCGGAGGACTCAGAGGTAAGCCATGCCGCCGGGGATGCTCAAGAGAACGACCAGAACCTGACGCCGGGCCATCTTCCATTTTCGAAAGCGCGATGTATCGCCCTCGTGGCCACACTGACAGGCGCCAGCTTTCTGAATGTGAGTGAACGTGACCCGAATATTTCCCCCAGGCAGCACATACTTCACACTCTTTCTCCTCCCCCGCTCTTGAGCAGCGGACCGGAAGGAATTATTGTTCTAACTGGGCGTCATGACAGGCTCTATCGGGCCAGGCTGTAGTCATCATTCTACCGACCATCGGCCACGAGCTCAACATTCCCGAATCGCGGTTGCAGTGGATCGTGTCCGCGTATTCTCTTGCGTTTGGGTGTTTCCTGCTCTTATGGGGCCGCGTGGCCGATATTTACGGGAAGCGCAAGATATTCGTTGCTGGGTCGGCCTGGTTCGCTGCCACAACGCTCGCCAATCCCTTCTTGCCCAACGAAATCCCCTTTGACCTGTTTCGAGGCCTGCAAGGACTGGTGAGCTAGATCTATCCCCCGTCCAATTTCAGTTCTGCATATTTCGTCACTTGAAGAGTACCCTTTTCCGTATCTAACACTGTTTTGATTATTTACTTAGGGAGCTGCTGCAAGTATACCAACAGCAATAGGAATCCTGGGTACAACGTTTCCTCCCAGCAAGGCTAAGAATTACGCTTTTAGTTGTTACGGTAAAGTACTCTGCTACGTACCTTATGACTGACGGGCGACAATGCTGACATGAATTTTGTGGTATAGCTGCTGGAGCCCCCCTCGGTGCAGTGTTTGGGAACGTGCTCGGCGGCATCATCGCCGAGTACGTATCGTGGAAATGGGTGTTTGTGGTGATAGCTCTTGTAGGCTTTGCCATCAGTGCAGCCGGGGTATTTGTCATCCCGCCCTCCAAGCGCGCCAGCAGCGATGAAGAGTCTCAGAGGCCGTCCATCGATTGGTTAGGAGCCTTTCTGGTCACTGTCGGCCTCCTGGCTCTGCTCCTCGCTCTGACCGAGGGGAACGTGGTTGGGTGGAGAACACCGTGGATATCGGTGGTTATTGTCGCCTCCGTCATCCTCGTCACCCTCTTCGTCTTCTGGCAGCACCACCTCGAAAAGACGGGCAAACGAGCGCCCATCATGAAGGTGTCCACCTTCGGCAACCCACAGTTTAGCGCCGCCATGGGCATCATGACGCTCTTCTTCAGCAGCTTCAACGGTTTCCTGGTGTACGCGACCTACTTCTACCAGGATTATCAGGGACTTTCCCCGCTGCCCACGACGCTGCGATTCCTGCCCATGGGCATCACGGGCTTCATCACAGCCGCCATCGTCTCGCAGCTGCTGGCGCGCGTTCCGACCTATCTCATGCTGGCCTTTGGTAATTTTTGCGTGTCCGTCGCGGCGCTGCTCTTTGCTGTCCCCATTCCACCCGACACAACCTACTGGGCATGGTCATTTGTGGCCATGGTGATTTCCGTGTTTGGCGCTGACACGACGTGGCCATGCCTCATGCTCTTCACGAGCCATTCGCTGCCACCCGAGGACCAGGCTCTCGGAGGCGCCCTCATCAATGCGGTGGGCCAGGTCGGCCGGGCCATCGGCTTGGCGGTCGCAACGGCGATCCAGATGAGTGTGATGGCGAGGGAGCGAGGCGTGGATGTGGAAGCGGCGGGCTCTGTCAAGGTGGGAGATTGGCCTTCGCTGCTGGGGCTTCGGGCTGCCGAGTGGTGGAACTTTGGGCTGGGAATTGGCGCGCTGCTGGTCGTGTTAGTTGCATTCAGAGGGACCGGCATAGTAGGAAAGACTGGAATTGCAAAGCCTGGCGACGCGGAGAGACTGGAGCAGGCAGCCGATGGCCCCAAAAATGAACACGTTACGGCCAACTGAGCTACAAAGCCTGCCCACTGCGTGGGCAGGACGATAGTCGTGGTGATGATGGACGGTTTCTTGTATCTAGACTGGTCATGAGGATCAAAGGAGCCATGCAATGACTCAGCCACTGATAAGCGAAACCTCGCAATTTTAGACTAACCATTCGAAGTTTCAAGATATATAGTCTGAATTCTCGGCTCAACGGTATGAGGCCCAACCGGCTGGCCTTCCCTTCTTCCCTGAGCCAGAGACTTGGCAGCTTTCTAGCCGAAGTTATTTCTCCTTTGTCATGTTCCCTGTTCATGGCAACATCGACAGGTGACAAGCCAACTACAGTATAATATCTACCGGTCAGTCAGGTTGTCGAGAACTTTCTAGCTTTCGGCCATCTTGGCAAGCAATGGACGGAGCACTGCGACCCGGAATCAGGACATATGTTCCCGCCGCTATACCTCTTGGTAGCACCCGTAACCAACCAAATCGGTTGTTGCTGTGAGTGTGTCTCGCTATTTACGGCCAAATTGGAGGGCCCCTTCCCTTATTTGGCCAGCGAACTGCCGAGTAATAAAGTCAGGTTGTGTGATTCGCCGAATTCTCGGAAGCACCAATCCGTTGCCAAGCACCAGCGCAGACAATATCTGAAAATAAGTACGGTGACGGTACCCCACAAACTGAGAAAAGCGGGATATAGGGGGCTGTCTTCCGGGCAGCAATAGGAAGTCCGGGGTGTTTCGTCTGGTGGTAGGATCTATCATGCCTGCTTGGTAGTCAACTTGAACCTGGAAGCCAAGCTACCTCTCCCCTCCCCCACACCCCCCTTCTTTGAAGGCAACCCCAGGACGGGGGAGTTCCAAGATTTGTATAAAACGACGCACTACCGTGCCGCTGCGTCAACTAGACGCGGGTTTGATTTTGCCCTCTGACAAAGAGCTCTCTTCCACATAAGCTCTCTACACTAAGTGCCAATCCCCCAAGATGAAGTCCACTTTCCAGCTCGCCGCGGCCGCGGTCTTTGCCGTCAACAGCGTGGCTGGCCACTACATCTTCCAGCAGTTTACGGCCGGCGGAACCAAATACCCGGCCTGGAAGTACATCCGGCGTAACTCGAACCCGGACTGGTTGCAGAACGGCCCCGTTGTGGACCTCTCATCCACGGACCTGCGCTGCAACGTGGGTGGCCAGGTCAGCAACGGCACCGAGACCATCACTATGAACGCCGGCGACCAGTTCACCTTCTCCCTCGACACTGCCGTCTACCACGCCGGCCCCGTCTCGCTCTACATGTCCAAGGCCCCTGGCGCCGTGGCCGACTACGACGGCAGCGGCGATTGGTTCAAGATTTGGGACTGGGGCCCGCAGGGCAACAACTGGCCGCTGAGGGGTAGGTACCAAATGCTGTCATTGAGATTGCGGAAGCGTTTCCGTCCTATATGGCCTTCTCCTCACTGACTGGCACTTGTTTAGACTCGTATACGCAAAACATCCCCAGGTGCATCCCCGACGGCGAGTATCTCCTCCGCATCCAGCAAATCGGCCTTCACAACCCGGGCGCGGCACCGCAGGTAGGACCTTGACCTGGTACTAATTGTTTTCTTCCATAACTCCGGCTGTTGACACCAATGAACAGTTCTACATCAGCTGCGCCCAAGTCAAGGTTGTCAACGGCGGCAGCACGACGCCGAGCCCGACGGCCAAACTCCCGGGAGCCATCAAGTCTAGCGACCCTGGTCTGAATGTCAATGTAAGCCTAAATCTCAAATGCATAGATGTCCCAAGATTCAATGCTGCTTGTATAAGGTTGGGTTTCTGACCACTGCCTACTTACAGATCTATAATGGTGCCATCACCAACTATGTTGTCCCCGGCCCCAAAGTTGTAAGTCTCTCCTGATGGTTTCTTGAACAGTAACAGCTTGCTAATATCGTTCTAGTTCTCCTGCTAGTTGAAGCATTTGGATTTTTGTGTGTCGGGAGGCTTGAGAGGAAGAGGCGTCACAAGTATTGTTGAAATTGACAACTTTGTGGCTGAGCATCAAGCTGTATGTACGAAAGAGCATGCACTCTTCCAATCATTTTCTAATCACCTCGCGCTTACCCTGGGTCCATGCTGAGGCCAAAGTTGAGAAACAAGGTAATTGGCCACCGAAAACTTGACTTAAACGGTCTATATACCTAGCCTGACTTGCCACTGTACAACGTGTTTCCATCCTGCACACCTAGCGTGCTTCTACGTAATTAAATTCCCGAGTTGCTTAGAAAAGTCAGATTAATTTTCTCATCATCTAATGGTCCCTACCCATCCATTGAACCTTGCAAGTTGCACCCTTCAGTGTGCTCCGACATGTTCGGACTACTTAGGTCGGTGACTAGTACGAAGCCAAAGCACGAGAGCTAGAGCTGTTGAAAGGGGTCTCTTTCTTCTTGTTCAGGGGCCCATATTATACATGGCATGGTCAGCCCAATCAAATGGTGGTAACTTATGCCAATCTTCTCCTTTTGTTCCGCTCAGTTTCTTTCAGAAAATCCCATTTAGAAGACGGTCATCGAGCGGCAAGGAGCAGTTCAAGTAGCAGATGCCAAAAACTGATCCCGTGCGGCCAACTGTAGCTGTTAGAAGGCCTGGGTACCTACAATCATTTGATGCCTTTTAACAGACATTGTTCAAGCAGCAGGACAGAATTTTTTAGCAATCGAAGCCACCTGTGGGGTGTACATAGACCCGCCATCTCCATCTTTCAAGAGAACAACAAGCCGTGAAGAAAATTCAATGTCGTCGTTTCCCAGCCCTTGATCCATGGTAATTCACAGCTCCAACAACTCTTATCACCACACGTCTCTGCTTCAGTTCTCTTCTGGTCCTTGGGGGTATCTATCGCTTTTGTAGGAACATTATGAACGCCGACATGTATCATCATCAGTCAACGGAATAGGCCTGACCATTATATTCCCTCCATATTTCGGCGGTTGCCGACCGGCCCGCTCGACTTTTTATCATGCGACTTGCCGGAGCCGGAACGATTTCCGAGAACCTCTGCGCAGGGCGCTGGTGTTCCATGGCGGATACGATGGGTGCCATTTGCCGTCGTCATACTTTCTGGTGAAGCTGGCACTAGGATCTTTGCATGCAAACCCCGTTGGAAGAGGAGTCGTGGTGCACGCAGGCAATGTTGGCGCAGTGCTGGTTGGAAAAGGCGGTGATATTGAGAACTTCGACGTGCTTGGAACTAGGCTGGTGTCGACTACTTTGATCGTTTTGGTGACGAAGATGGTCTCGGTAACTTGCCGTGTCGTTGGTGGCCGCGTAACGTAAACGGTGAGCAACGAAGTCTTTTGTGGCAACGTCTTTATCACAGTGACCGTTGCGGGGTGGCTGGTCCAACTTCCGGTTCCCGGGCCGGAATCGGAACCCGAGCCGGAGCCGGAGCCGGGCCCACCGGGATTCCCGGACCCACCCGGACCTGAGCCGCCATCAATCGGCACTACCGAGTAGGTCGCTCTTGGTGCGAGGTCCCGTGACGGTGTCCGAGGGTGCTCGTAGATGGGTGATGATAGACAAGGCGATACTAATAGAGGTATCACCGACCACAGAGAGATCGTCCAGCCGAGGTGCATTTTGACCACGCCGTGTCTCCGGTGCAAGCAGCCGACGGGATGCTACGATTGGAGGGTGAGGCCTGGACTTGCAGTAGGGATGCAGTGCACAGAAGAAACGGGTGGATAGAAACATGGTGGCAGTAAGTGGAGGATCACCAAGGGATTAAATCAACCAGGTGCTCTTTGTCAATTTTCAAGTGGCTGGGGTTGGCGGGTTTTAGAGACCGCTCTGGACCGCGTTATGGTGCGAGAAAGAACGCTTAAAATTCGGGTGGTTGAGGTCGGGGGCGCTTAACTTGCTCCAACCAACCGGCGTCTTATCACAATCGGTTCATTCCAACGAGAGCTGGTAATTACGGGCTCTTTCCCACCTCAAGCCATATACTCTTTTTTTTTTTCTTCCTTCTCTTCAAATTGAAAGGAATGATATCCAGGGACGGAGTGTTAATCTCCAGTTGCACGAGTTTTGAGTGCTTGCGGAACAAAGTGTGCTCCCCTTCCCCCTTCCCCCTTCCCCCACTGTGGCTTCCAGAACGCCCCAATGTCGGGACCCTCAGGTCCCCACGCAATTCATCCGATCATGGAACCATCGCATGTTTCCAGGTCACTGATGGCTTGTCTGCAAGGCATTGCTAGCTTTTAAGAGAACTGAATGGATACTCCATCCCTAATATCATGTGGCGCATTGTTACGTAGTCGTCTGAAGCGCCAGAACCAGCAGCTTGGCAGACGCTAAAGTTGACCTCGGGACGGCTGAGCCACATTATGACAGCACTGCCCAGGGCAGCTTCGTAGCCTGCACTCGTCAGCGTCGGCGCGGGAGGTGCGATTATATCATGGACAATGGGGTCACAACCTTGAGAGCAGGCATACATATTTCCTAAGGATTCGCTGACGCATATTTCTCTTCTATTTGTCGGTTTCCGGACGCACAAGCGTTAGAAACCTGATTACGCCAACCTAGAATCTCGGTGCGCAACTTGGTGTAAAGCTGCCCCTCCCCCGCTCTTTCCACCCAAGCACGCCGAACAACCTACACGCTTTTACGAGTGAACCACAAAGCGAGCGACTGTGTAATCTGTCGGAACCATCGGAAATCCGGAGGCTTGCAGCTACTGAAGCACCGAGATTCTCAACGTCGCGCATCTAGTTTAGACATGTCTTATCCCGGCTACCCGCCGTATGGTCGTGAGTAGAGCGTTGACTGGGGAAAAATGGGCCGGTCGAATTTGGTCATGACTGACGAAATTGAACCAGAGCCACCTCCCCCGCAAGGGGGATACTACCAGCAGCCGCCTCCTCCCCAGCAATACGGCGCCCCCCCGCCTGGTCAAGGTCAATACTACCAGCAACCTCCTCAGAGTTATGGACAATCCCCGCCCCCGCCCCCGCCCCCGCCTCAACAGTACGGAGCCCCAACTCCCCAGCCGTACGGTGCTCCATCTCCTCAGCCCTACGGAGCGCCGCCGCCTCCTCAGCCCTACGGCGCCGCACCTCCGCCCGGTCCTCCGCCGGGCCAGTACTACCCGCCGGCACAGCAGGGAGGCTACGGAGCGCCGCCCCCGCCACCACCACAGCAGCAGCCTTATGGTGCGCAGCCAGGATACGGACAGCCACCTCCCCCGCAGCCATATGGCCAGCCCCCGCCCCATCAACACCAGCCGTATGGGCATTATTACCCGCCAACCGCTCCCTCTCTCGGATACGGGCCTCCTCAAATCATTGCGTGGAGCGGTGACGATGATGCACGCGCATTAAGGTCGGCCATGAAGGGCTTCGGCACGGACGAGAAAGCCCTAATCCGGATCCTGTCGAACAAGGATCCGCTACAGATCAACGCCATTCGCGATGCCTTTACGAGACTCCATCGGCGTGACCTCGTGGCGGACATCAAGAGCGAGACTAGCGGCTGGTTTGAGGCAGGGCTCGTCTCCCTCGCCCGCGGCCCGCTTCTCAGCGACGTCCACCTGCTCCGCGAAGCCATGTCCGGGGTCGGGACCAAGGAGAAGGCCCTTAACGATGTGCTGCTGGGGCGGTCCAACGCCGACATTAACGCCATCAAAAGCGAGTACCACCGCGTCTTCCACCGGCGGCTGGAGGACGACGTGCGGGGTGACGTGAGCATGAAGACGGAGAGGCACTTCATGATTGTTCTCCAAGCACAAAGGGCTGAGGACTCGGCGCCCATCGTAAAGGCCGACATCGACCGGGACATCAACGACCTGTACAACGCGACCGAGGGCAAGATTGGGACGGACGAGATCAAGGTGTGCAGCATTCTGAGCACGAGGAACGACAACCAGCTCCGCGCGATTGCGTATGAGTACCAGCAGAAGTTCGCGCGGAATCTGGAGGATGTCATCCGTAAGGTAAGTGACGCGACTTCTGGTGTTCAACACGACATGGCGGGGTCGTCCGGTTGTTAACAAATTGGGGATTACACAGGAATTCTCGGGGCACATGGAAGACGCTCTACTGTTCCAGCTGCGCAGTGCGGTTGACAAGTACATGCACCACGCGACGCTGCTCGAAGATGCCATGGCTGGTGCCGGCACCAAGGACTACCTCCTCCTCAGCCGCGTTATTCGATATCGTATGTTTCCGCAGTCTCCTTTTCGCTTTGTCAGTTAAGCTTCTAACGGACGTCTCCAGATTGGGACCGCAACCACATGGCCAACGTTCGCGCGGCCTATGAGATGCGGTATCACCGCAGCCTCGCGTCAAGGATCAAGGGAGAGACCAGCGGCGACTATGAGCGGCTGTTGCTGGCATGCATTGGAGAACGCGTCTAGATAGGGTTGAAGTGTATTGTTAACCTCAAGCAGAGGTTCTCCCGCCTGGATGGATATCTGCAACCACACAATCATCCTCTGGCCGGTCGCTCATCCGAGGACAGAGTTGTGCAGGGTTGCACTAGCAGCAACGCATTTGGCCGCACATTCTCGGTAGGACCTACAATATTAGTTCGAATACTTTACCTTTAGCTAAGGCAATAGCGAAACAGCGGCATAACCGTTTTATGACGTGTTATGCTTTTGGACCAAACGCAGAGCCACAAGGGCATATTATTCTCTTGCGCATTTACCCGCCCGTTTGCGGGAGTTTGGGAGTTACACGTATGTGATCCGTACATTGCATTCCGCAGGCCCACAGCGCCGTCTATCTGCGTGTCTGCGATAAAGCTGTTGTGTACGGTAGGCAGATCGCTTTCGTTTCGCTTACACAGTCAACAGTAAGATTTTCCTTGCTTTTTTCTCCTTAATTCGCCGCAAAATGCCTCTGTGTAACACGAACTGCATGACAGTGAAGCAGGGTCAGCTACCGACCAACTAAAAACCGACTTGCATCAAGATCCGAGCCAACTGCATAAAGACGTCGGTGAACAATAAGAAGGTCCCAACTCCATTCGCGCTATTGCACTGACTGGCGGAAGGTTGCAGCCCAGGCCATAGGCAAACAATGCTCTCATACACACGCATCCAATGGAGGAAGGAGGATGATAAGTTCGAGGAGGCAAGTTGAGGAGGCATGGTGAAAATACCACCACCACCATCACCACCAGCAGTAGCAGCAACAACAACAGGTGTGCATCTCAACCGAGCCGCAGCCAGTGATGTTGTCCTCTGCCGTTCACTGCCGGTTAGCATTTCGGTAGTACACGAGTGCCTCGCTTTGGCTAGACGTGATCAGCTGCAGATGTTACGGACATAGCACAGATCTTATCGCATTAAGGCGTCTCAGTATGCGACAATGCTAAGGCAGGTATTCTTCGGTCTCGTAGCAGTTCGGTTAGCTAGGCACTTCGTCGACGAGGGGAACGACCTCTCTAAAGCGACTATTTTTGTCCGCGACAAAGAGACCAAGAAGAGAAAATTTCCGAATTTGGCCGCCAGGAACGCCCGCAGCCTAATGGACGCTAACGATCAGTAGTGTAGTGTAAGTGCCAAAGGGGAAAGTGGGACCTGAGAAAAGTTGAGCCAGTGGGGCATGGGCACGATAATGGTCAGGAAAGTACGTTACGGTAGCCGTATTCGTTAGCAAATCTACCTGATTTCTTTGGGAGTTGGTTGGATTGGATGACAGGGTTTAATTAAGTTTGTTAATTTCTATTAAACGAGCTGGCGCCCCCATTTAACCGAAAAAGTTTGCGGACAAAAAGATGATAGCAACACTACCTTGCTAGCTTGACTGTTTTTCTCGCTTTTATGCTACACGCCGCCAAAAACACCTGAGGTGTCTTGCGCCGCAATCCCGCTACGTTCCCGCGAAATTGTATTTTTTTTCTACAATCCGCTGTCGTTTTGTGTGCGCAGGTTTGCTTAGCCTCCTGCTTGTTCGACCGCGCTCGGGTACCATTTCCGGTTTCGTTAAGTTCTGCTCCCTTGCGCACCGGCCCCAGGGCCGGGCTTTAGAGCCAAGAGGCGTGAGAACTCGTTCCCTTAGCGGCTGGCTACCTGAGCGTTGAACCCAATCTGCCTGCCGCGTCCACTGGCAGACGGAAACTCAAGGTCGCGCCGTAAACTGCCAATTCGGACACGATACGAGGCACCTCAGCGATAAGGGGCGTCACCATTGCCATTATGGACGGAACGGCACAGAGCGAGCCGAAGGAGCAACCAGAAGCGGCCCCCGCCGCAGCAGCAGCAGCAGCAGCGCCGCCGACTCCGACCCCAGACTCCCAGCAGAAAGCTCCAGATGCGCCGAGTGCTGTGACATCAGACATGGCGCAGCCAGCAGCTTCCCCGAAACCTGCACCACCGGTGTCTGCCCTGCTAGCGAGCACGGTCGTGAATGACAAGGCGGCAACGGGAGGCCAGCCAGGGAATCCGGGAAGCACGGGACCTCCAAGTCCGTCGCGCCGAGTTCAGATTCGGACTGCGGTCGAGGCACCGTCCTCGGACAGGCACACCAATGAGGCTTCGTCGATGCAGGGTCCCAATCAGCCGGCCGCTGGTCAAATTCAAGCAAGCCAAAGTCAAAATCAAAGCCAAAGCCAGCCCGTGAACAAAGAACCGCTGCGGTGGATAGAGCCGATCACGGTTCAGGCCAACGGACCGGGACCTGCCCAGTCTCAGCCGACAAATACAAGTACAAGAACCCCTAACTCAGGGACTGTCGGGTCTCCACAGCAGCCTGCCCAACCCACCCGGCAATCCACACCAGGGCCTCCAGCACCATCACTACCACCACCTCAATACCAGCAGCACCCGCAACCGCACCACCATCAACCACAACACGCGCCAGCGCCGGCGCCGGCGCCCCCTCATCCGGCTTATTTGCAGCAAATTGGTTCGCAGCCCCAGTCCCGGCCACACTCACCGCCGCAGCTGCTCCCGCGTTCGCATCAGCACCAGTACCCGCAGCATTCGCAGCATTCGCAGCATTCGCAGCATTCGCAGCATTCGCAGCACTCGCAGCACTCGCAGCACTCGCCTGCACCCCCAGGGCCGCCGGCGCTGCCGGCGCCGCAACACTCACAGACGCACACACAACAACAGCCTGGACATCTTCAGCACCTCCAGCATCATAGTACTCATCCCCATCATCAGCCACCACCGCCGCAATCGTCTGCACCGGCGACACCGCTCACTCCGTCGGCACCTTTGCCCCGTTCGCAGGCACCGCAGTTCCATTCTTATCACTATCAAGCCCAGCCCCAGCCCGCTCAAAGTCCGCATGCACTGCAGAACCGCGCCGCCGTCTCCAAGCCCGTCATTATGGACCCACCCGGGATGCGGAAATCATCCCGGCCACCGCAGCATGCCAACGCTGTCGGCTTTCCGTCGCCAACCCAGGACTACGCGACTGCTAACTCCAAATTCCTCGACGACTGCACGCGCATGAACTTTGCCATTCAGCAGAGCTTACCCGAGGCTGTTCGTCGTATCGTTCGCGATCACTGGGAGAAGTGCCTGCTCGGCTCCGAGTTTCACCAAGCTTTTGTTGTAAGTCTGTCTCATTATGTCAGGTCCCTTTGTCTTTGTTATGCCAGTGCGCAGCCCATTTATCTCTCCCATCTTAATTTTTTTTTTTCAATATTGAACATGGAAACATTCAATGATGTCCACAAAAATGGATTATCTCAACCTCCAAATACCAAACCTGCCTCGGTTCCCACCGTACCACATACCATACTACGCGCAACATTAAACACAAATTAACTTCTATCATCTTGCGTTCCTTCCTCCTCATTCATCAAAATGGGAGAGCCACCATATTCCATTCCCACCACCAAGCTCTCGCTGACTCGGTTCCAGCTGAATGCCTCCATTCACCATGCGCCCACTTCCGTTGCACAACGAGCAGTTAGAGACTTTGGAGGTAAAATCGTCGCCGAGTCAAAACACGAGATCATCAAACATTTTACCACTGAGGTGCTAGATGAGGTTGCCGATCTCATTATCAGCAAAGCAAGCGACAGTTTTCTGGACAAGTGCCTCGCGAAGCGTCTTTTGACTATTGAAGCGAAACCTCTCATCAACGCGCTCGCGGCTGCCGAGCGCCTGGGATACGAGCCAGGCGACATAATCCAGGAGGAGCAACATGAGCGAGTCATCGCTCAGGAGGCTTACCCGGGAGCAACCGCCGCCGCAAATGGCCAGTCTGCCGGCCCAGATCAGCCCTCTGCCACATATCCGCAGCCCGGCCGGAAACAGCTTCAGTGCATGAAATGCTTTCGAACCTTCGTGCATACCTCAGCGTTTGACTACGTAAGTGAAGAATTTGCAGCCCCGAGGAAAAAACTATGTATGCTTATTTGTCTCCAGCATACGAGGTACGACGTCTGCAGTCAACTTCCGCCGACTTACAATGGTTTCGAACACTCGTGTCCTCACTGCGGGCAGGGCTTCACTAGTCTTGATGAATTGCAGGGGGTACGTCTTAATATGTTGGATGGACGCTCTGACAAAGACGAACAACTAACCCGTCACTGTCACAGCATCTGGACCACCAGGTTTGCGGTAACTTTGAGCAGCCACAGCAAGCTCGCCGCGGCAGAAAACCAAAATCGTCGCTTGCTGCTCAAGCCAGCCCGTCCGGTGCGCAACCTGTTCCAGGAAACGGTGTCCCTAGAACGGCATACCAGTCGACTCCGTCACGCCCTAGCGTAGGCAGGCCCGCTGCAGCAACGCCCGGCTCGGCGGGTTCGGGCATCGCAGCCGATCCCTACGGGCACCTGAGTGAACATCAGATCAAACTCATGAACGACGAGCTGAAGGCGGCAGAGGAAAAGTATGCCCCGCGGTTTGCCGAGGCGAACCTCATTGCCGACGAAAACTTGCGGAGAATGAAGATTGAGGGTCTCCGAAACAGCTTCGGCACCAAACAGTCCATGATACGCAAGAAGTACGGCGTCCGGCTGCGCGAACGACGCACCAAGGCCGAGATCTTTGCGGAGCGTGAGCGCTTGGGCCTGAAGAAGGCTGAGAAAGAGAGGGCGAGGGAGTTGGCGAAAGCGGCGGCCGGCTCACAGCCGCTCGGCCCCACCCCGTCATCGAGCGCGGATTCGACCTCGCGGCCTGCAGGGAGCAGTGGATGGACCGCGGCTAACACACCGCGGGCGAGCGCCGCTTCGGATCACCACGATGCCAAGCGTCGCCGGACTGATGATGATGGCGGCTATCAGACGCCATACAAGGCCCTGAATGATGATACGCCAACGCGCAAGACTCCGTCGGGACCGTCTCCGCCTGTTGTCTTCCAGGACTCATCCGCCCCAGCCGCGTCCCACCCGACAAGAGTGTACGAACAGTCTGGCGCCCGAGTGGAGATCCACGAGCCATCCAACGAGACCGGTAAGCCCGGAGATATGCCGTCATCTACCGGGGAAGCGCCCAGATTCGTCGCTCAGAACGGTTCCGATCGCGGAGTCAACGGACATGATGCCGGCCGCGGTCCCGACTCCAATACCCGCGCTTCCTCCTCCGGGAACCAGCCCGTCGTCGACGACAACTCGTCTTCGGACGATGATGAGGATATCCCCTCGAGGCTGCCCACTCACGTCCGCAAGAGCCTAGCGTCAGGTGGCACCACCATCACGTCCACCAACACCCGTACCACCACTACTACCTCGCGGTTGCAAACTCCATAGTGTGAAGGCCACTACCTGAGTTCATCCCAACATTTCAAGAGTGCTCGACGAAGCACTTATGCAGTCGATACCCTCTGTCTGACGTTTGTTGTATAATATCAGTTTTGTTGCTCTCATTTGGTGGGATCCACAAGTTCTCTCCCGCCGTTCTTCTCGCGTTTCTGCCATTTGGTTCGATACCCTAGATTTCCTACTTATTGTTATTTTTTTTTCCCCTCCTGAATATCTTGGGGTTCCTGAACCGACCGGCGTGCAGCGCATCCGGTTTCACCTCGCTGGTGTCATTGGTGTGATAATTGCCGACCAGCCGGGTGGAAATAGGTACCACTCTGGGAGAGTTGGTGGATATCGATTAGAAAAGCGGCTTGATACCTCCTAGGAATTAATCGCCTGAGGTGGGTAAGCTACCCACTGTAACTATGTAAAGGCCGGTATATTGCTGATATTTCGGCCGTCGCCGATCTCTGGGGGAAAGCTGAAACGAGTCTAATCTCTTTCGCCAGCCGCCATGCATGAGAGCAAAATGTACATTCTCTGTCTGGTCTGAACATATGTACAGTACCGTTCTGTACTGTGCCATCCTTCACGATCTCTAACCGCTGCAACTCACACACACCAACCTGACCGGCAAATACATGTGTGGTGGTGAACTAAGAGAAGAAGAAGAGGATGAAGAAAAGGGAACTCCGTGAGGGGCGTGATGAAAATGTTGAGGGGCACCATCAGAGCTAGAGACAACCAGACAACTCCCACGCTTGAAAGTGAATAAAAACGTGAAAATGGACATCACATATACCTCCATCGACACAATTTCTCTTCAAAAGAAATCGGCCCATCTCATTCCATCCATCCATCCCGGCTGCGTAACCCACCGCAGCGAAACATTTGCCCACATAAACCCATCCGTTCGTCCCATCCCATTTCGCCTCCCATCATGAGCTCGCTGAAACTTTCATCCTGAATCATGATAAATGACAAGGGAAAGATCTCTCTCCCCCGTGGCCAATTGGGCCAAGACAGCTGGCTACAACAACAAACTACCCAGTAACCCTGCGGACCCAGAGGGTGGTGGGTTCCCACTCGGCCTCGCGGTCCTGGCGCTTGTAGGCGCGATGAAGCTTGAGCCCGAGCTCATACTCCTCGCGCTGGACGTCGGCAAGCTCTTGGCGGAGCGCCTCGACTTTGCGCTTCTCGTCCTCGCGCTTCCGCACCACCTCGGCCGAATTCATCAGCTTGTCGGTCGGCATCAGCTCCGTCATCTGCTGGATCGACCGGTTGATGTTAATGCGCCGGTTCGCGAGCGAACGCAGCTGCGCGTTCAGCAGGCCTACACGGTCATGCGCCTGGTCGGCGCTCTGCTCCGGCGGCGCCGGCGGCAGCGTCTTGTTGATGTCGGATGCACGCGACGAGGGGCGGTCGAGGGCGAGGGCCCGGGCGAGGGCAGGGTTTGCGTGAGGCGGGGATGACATGCTTGCTGCTGCTTGTGGAGAATGCTGTTGCTGCTGGTCTAGGTCGGCGGGGGGTTGGTTGCGGGGGGTGATGGCTTGCGGCTCCGAGAAAGGGGAGGTCATGAACTGGTCGACCGGGGACGTCACCGGGCTGTGGTCGGATGAGGGCCGGCCGTCGCCGCCGGCGTAATGTTGCTGATAGTCAGCCGGAAGGGATGGGACGGGCGGTTGGTCTTCGCCGGCGTGCTCGTCGAGGTCCTCGCGGGTGGTGCCCGTGTTGCTGGTCGCATAAGTGGTAATACTGAACCGGGACGGGGGTGGGACGTAGGGTTCCTCTGAAGCAGCCGCGGGCCGCGAGTTGTCCGTTGCCGGCGGCAGCGAAGATTGCGCGAAGTCCGTCTGCTGCGAGTAAACGGACGAAACAGACACTTGGTGTTGGTGGTGGTGGTGCGGGGTTGTGTGCACCGGCGGTGGTTTCCGACGAAACTGGTTAGACGAGTCGGGGGAGTGCAAAGGTGTACTAGAGTGCGCCGCGTCGTGGCCGTCCCGCACCAGTTCCCGGGCAGCGGTAACAGCGGGTGCATCTGCCCTCGCCGGGTTGTCGGACAAAGGAGGGCTAGGATATCTCTGGCTAGCCTGGGATTGTGTCTGTGTGGCAGCCAGGGGTTGGGACGTGGGCAGTACTCTCTTGATGGCGTACCGCGGGGTAGACCTGGTAGGTGTTTCAGATGCAGGCGGGCTGATAGGCGGGGTCTGGCCGCGGCGAGCGGGACCATCCGGGGTGTTGTTCTTGGACCTGAGACCGATTGCGGCCGGAATGTTCCTCCTGTTGCTCTTCTCGGGTACCCGTAGCGGCGCAACGTCGCGGGTATCATGCACCGGCTCCACGATAGCGGTGCGCCCACTTGCGCCGCGCCAACCCGGGCGCGATGAGGTAAAGGCGCCCGCTGCAGGGTCCGTGATACCCTCCCTTGCCGCTGCGGCTTTCTTGGCTATCCTCCTCACACGGTCGCCAAAAGACGGGGGTGGTGCCGTCGGGCTCTGCCGCGGCTCAGTCCACGTCTGCGGGGTGATTCCCAGCCCTTGGGCATACTCGGCGGGCTTGACCTGCGCTGTCCTGCCTTGAGAGCTGCTCGTCTGCTCCCCCGTGAGTGGATCCCACCGGGGGACATCCCGGGCCGGTAGGTTTCCGGTTTGCTGAGGCGTCGGGCCGGCCTGTTGTGGTCTCGCACCGCGTGCTGCTGCATCTGATTGTCTCCTGCGCTCGCGGCGCATGGCAGGAATGCTAGCCGCCCCGCGGTTGCGTGGAGGGCTCTGGGGGCGAGTCCGTGGTTCCGAGGCAGGTGGCTGGCCAGACCTATCGCTATTGGAGATTCCGGTATGGTGGTATTCCGGTCCATCATCTTCATCTATCGGCGAAACGTCGCCCGGCAGAAAGCGGTCGACATGGGCGGCATCCGGCTCCGGGGAGCTGGGAGGCGAGATTTCGTCGGCCCCGCCGTACCGATAGCTGTATTTGGTCGCCACGTTTGCGGTGTAGCTCGCGACGTAGGGCAGAGAGTCTTGCGAGTAGACAGAGGATGTAGGGCGGAAATTGGCGGTGCGGACCGTGATGCGATTCGGGTTGCGGCGAGGCGGTTCCTTGGCCGCGGAAACAGTTTCGCTGTAATTTAACGTGGCAGTGTCAGCAACGACTCAAACGACTCTGTGTTGTGTGTGGTTTGCATTCATGCATGACATGACAGATCGAGCGGCCGTTGGCGCAGCAGGCGTGTAAAGCCAAAGCAACCACTGCAGCCCACGCGCGTCTGGAATGCAAAGTCGCCCGTTCCAGGCTTTACGGGTGCAGACGGAGGGTCGGGTGAGGCTGGTGGATGGAAGCAATGGATGGAGGGGTTGGCATCTGGAATCACAGGGCACTGGCAGTGTTCCAAGCCTTCCCCGAACAGGCAAAGCTGCAGGCGAGCCCGCTGCGGCGCAGCCTAGAACGCTGGCCCTAAAATCTCCCCCCCCCCCGGCCGGGTGCCCCGCGCCTCAGTGCTCCTCCAATGGATCGTGGAAGCACTGTAACATCCATGTCCGTGCAGCAGTTAAGAGCTGAGATGGAGGCCCGCGAGGCTTGAAATGGCGAAACGGCAGGTGGGACAATGGAAATGAAGACGACTCACTATTGCGACTCGAAGAACTCGCGAGGAGGCCGGGGGGGCGCCGGGCCGCCCTTGATTGAGTAACTGTATCCTTTTGGCGCATTCCGGCCTCCGTAGCCTATCCCAAGGCCCACGCGTATCCTGCCGTCGTCGAGGGGTTGGCCAGCATGCCTCCCCGAGCTCTGAGGAACGATTTTGAGCCTGTCCCACATGGTTTGTTGCTGCCCTCTAGGTTACTTCGAGAAACTCAAAAATTCGCGAGGCCTTGTCTGTTGGCACTTGAGCGCTTTTAGATGCTCGGCCGCTTTTCCACCCCTCCGAGATTTGAGGGTCGAGGTCCGGAAGCGAGATGAAAAGCGAGCCGCGTTAGATCGACACAGCGTGGTTTGACCAGATTCAGGGGGGCCGCCGTGTCGTCGGTATCCTTTCCCGCTCTGCCTCGAAGATGGGAAACAAGATTCTGGAATATTACTCTGTATCCGCAGGTGGGCAGAAAATGAATCGGATGGGGGTCATTGGCTCCTTATCATCAAATTCACGAGTAGCCTGTAGCGGGTATGCAAGGCTGTTTATTGTGCTGTGATGGCCCGACCGAGATGGCTGCAATCCGGATGATTTGAATCAACGGCGGGGATTGGACCCGCGGCCGCCTTTAACGACCCATTCCACGTGGAAGCTGCTGTCTGGGGACCAGGCACGGCAAATCAGGCGACGGGCCGAGGAAGGGGTTTGTTGTTTTCGCTTTGTTTTCACTCTGGATGCGAATGCACCAGTCATTGACCCCTGTGCAGGTGTCGCGGCGGCGGCGTTGGTGGTGGTCGTGTTAGTCGGCCGTCGGCGGGGGCTTGGGAGGCGTGTAACGCGTGAATGCAAACCCACCAGGTTCGTTGGTCCTCGCCGCATGCGGCCTGATGCCAAGAACAACAAATAGGTACTTTTGGCCCCAAACCTCGAGTTGTGGTTCGTCCAGCCAGACACACTATCCATACTTCAGACGGAGCAAATCCCTGGTGTAAGTCGTGTCCACAATGAACCTCTAACCAAGCAGAGGTTGTATGGGTTTTCATTTCGTTGCACATGCTCTCCAGATGAGTATGTGCAAGCACGGGACCTGGCTGCAAAGTAGGTATTGTCGTCCAGACTGCCTGATTCAACCCGCGCGCATTCCTTTCAGCCGCTTATGCGGTGCGTAAACGTGCCGGCCACCATCCCGCGTTATGGTGGCACAGCAAAAGAAAAACATTGACTGAGCCGCACAAGTCAGGATATGAGGATATGGAACAATGGAATGGGCCGCTTCAGCCGTGCCTCCAAAAAAACGACTTCAGATTCGGCAGCAACCGTCGCGCCGAATCGGTCGTGTCTGCCTGCGGGTTCGCCGGTCCTTGATGCGTTGGCCGATGATGGTCGGTATGGACGTCGCTTGCAATCCGCCGCCCAAGGTCGTCGAGTTGGACACCTCGGCAGTATGATTACCTGGCATCGTGGCCCATGACCGCCGTTTCAGATGAATGATTGCGTGCAGGTCCAAATGCTTGTCATATTTTTGGAAGATTGGAGGGGACGAGCTCTATGTTTCACGTCGACGCACCCGCCATTGACCAATCGGTAAACAGGCTACTGCCGGCTTTTTTAGGGTGCAGCGCTACGTCTCAAATGTACGGTCCACTTGGTACTGTAAGTAGTGCAAGCAACAAAACACTTAAGTTGCAGTACATAGTTAGTTAATGCCTCGGAGGCATAAAATTTTAGCACGTGCTTGTGCTATGATGCCATTTTTGCTAGTGCCGTACACAGAGAATACTGTGCAATTCAATCTTCCGTTTTACATGGCTACTAGCTATCCTAATACGCAGTCAATGCTCTAAACCAAGTATAAGTCCGATCTCTGATCCCACTGCACACGCTCCATTGAAGATGCCTTACGGATTACGATTGAGATTAATCACCTACCTTAGCATAACAACTACACCTAAGAATAAAGAAGCAGATGGCACCTGCCCACCAACATCAGGCAGTCATGCGGCACAACCATGTCAGGTTGGCTAGCAGACCAATGCTTGGTATCACTTTCTGGTACTAGAACCGGGCTTGGGTTCTTCCAGTGCACACTCTGGTACCTGAAGGAAGTCACCGCTTGTTAAGTACCGTCTAATAAACTGAATACTTGTCCTGCGCCTTTCGCAGCAGCCCAGCGGCGCATTCTACACCGCTTCTACGCGACCTACCTAAGTTAAGGTACTCTTCAACATGCCCTGACATTGCTGCCCAACTCGGACAAGAACGCGCCATCTTTCTCCGAGTCATTGCGGTCTCCGAACTCGGCTGTCGCGCCGCAGCAGAGCAGTTGAATTAGCAATCAGGCCTCTCACACTCTAAGTCTTCCTGCAGCTACACCCGGTATCTTGAGTGCTTCATGCCTGATACCGTTGGTCAGGTCCATACGTACCCAAGAGGGGCCCCTCACGTTTATATTCGGCGCAACCAACATTGTGTGCTCGAGACTCCTCTTGATCCTCTAAAACCATGCACTTGTAAACAGCCTAGCGCCACAGAGTGAGGGTCTAAGGGGGACATGCCGCATCATAGCCTTCGCGCCTGATATCAACGCGGCTCATCCTGGCAGACAGTAGTGCGACGAGCGTGTCTTATTAACACAAGGCAGGTTTCGCGGGCATGGAACCGATTGAAGGTTCTTGTTGTCTGTGATGGCTGGCATGGTTCCTTTGAGAGAAAGGTGATGAAAAAAATCAGCCGGTCACAGCACCTTAGTTAACCTCACCATCTACTCGCCAACCATGAAACTGATGTTTGAGAAACTGATTAAATGGGGATATAAGAAACTCCATTTCTGCGAATAAGGTGAGCCAACAGTGTCGCGCGGAAGCCGTTCGCTCGGAAGACGGGCAATTTCAAAGTTTGATTGCCTTGTGTACAACAGAGATGAAAAATGGTGGGTTCGACACACTAAGAGAGACATTGTACGCAGCAAGGTGTCATGGCTGCTTCAAACCCAGGCGCTTCTGCATTGAGCATCAGCAAAAGCTTGACTCTCTGGGTAGTGGGAGGAGGGTAGTGGTAGGTGAAACTGTGTCCACAGACACCTGAATACCAGTGAACTTGCGGGTTACATGGCCTCAGACGATGAACGGTAGGATTTCTTCTCTAGTTATTTTGGAGTTGAGAAACTGGCAGGCAACAAGTCTGTCGATAATCACTCCTTCCATGCCAGATATCAAAGCGAACTTCAATTGTTCGCCAGATTCAATCTAGCCACCATTGATGACGAGTTTCGCTGTTCGACCAAGTTGTAACGGGCTGGGCCCGTGACAGGCCTCGGCAACCCTCGGCCCTCGATACTCTCTGTTCGTGATGAAGAGAGGAAGCTTGGTATAATGTAACAGTCTCAAGGAGGATATTGGAACTATCTGATGACGACTCTACGAGTATACCAAGCTTAGAGGAGGAAGGAGAAAAAGAGTGAGAGAAAATTCTGAAAATCGTGGGCCCTTTAACGAAAAAGGAAAGGGCACGTTCATCTGTACGTGACTTGGGAATGACTTCATCTTAAGGTCAGGTCCTCAGGGTTAGCGAGGGCCGAGGGTTGCCGAGGCCTGTCACGGGCCCAGCCCGTTACACAAATTACCTTTCTTCTCATTCCAAGGAGGCGATTTACTCCCCACAATGTAAGCTTTCTCAAGCAGACATAGCAAAAAAGCTGTCAGGTAGTCATGGCCATCGTTATAATTGCTTAATTAAGGATATCGCAGACACTAGTTAGTACGAAGGCCATTTCATGTTTAACAACGTCGCCTGCCAGTGTCCCTAACAACACAAACGACAGCAACAATGTTAGGATTCATATCACACAGCTGCTGTTTCAAAGAGACATAATAACAGAACACGTAATTACCTACCTAGGTAAATCTCGACCTAAATGAGTATTGTTCAGAATGAAGAGCCTGAACACTGCCCAATTGTTACTCTCAAAAGCTTGAGATGCCCTCGCACCAGCTCTCCTGCATTGGGAAAAAAATGTGAATATGCCCGTGGAGTAATCATGTCTTCATCTTCATTCATAATGTACGTTTACTCGAGACTTTTAAGCAGGGTATCATCTAACTCCAAATCCTCATACGCCCTGTTGTTGCTCCCCGCCGACGCGCTCGGAGCATGCCTTGCCCTCCCTGGCTCCCACTCTTTCCCTTCTGCTGGTTCGACCACAACGGTAGTTACCATATCCATCTGGATCGCCAACCCATCTTCCCTCCCCGCCAATTCGGGTGCAGTTTGTCCTTCGCCTCCTCTCCTACCTTCCCCTTGACCTGCACTACTACCGCTACCACCCCCACCACCAAACCCAAACAAAGGCCGCCACCCCATCCGCCTCTTTACCAATCCGCCCAGCTTTCCCGCCTCCCCTTCCATATCTGCTCCATCACCGCCTCCTTCACCCCCTCGCCTACCATTATTCCTCCCACCCTCAACCCAGACCATATTTCCCAACCGCCTGCCGTGCGGTGTGCGCATGAAGGTAAATGTATCGAGCCCACTGTCCTCAACGTCGACGTCGGAGCCGAAGAGCAGCCGGTGGCGGGTGACGCCCCAGAGCAGCACGTCGAGCCAGCCGTTGCTGGTGATGAGGGCACCGGCGACGCAGAAATAGGACACGGGCACCTGGACGCCCGCCATGGTGGCGATGCGGCCCAGCGCCAGTGGTGCTGTGCAGAGGATGTAGATGAGCGGGTACAGGAGGAAGACTTTCGGATGGCCGCCGCCTCTGTCCTCGACCCCATCGTCTCTACCGTCTTCGCTACCGCCGCCGCCGTCGCCGCCACGGCGGGTCTGTGCAATGGTGGTGGCAGTGGTAATGTCGTCGGCGTCGTGAATGTTGGTTCTCGAGTCGGTTGCCGCACCCGTTGCTTCAACTCCTGCTGCTGAGCTGAGGTTATTGCTGCGTTGAGCGCGATGCTTTTTGTGCAGAGATAGGAAGATGAGGGTGTAAAGGATGCCGGTAAGAGCTAGGGCGATGAAGATCCAGAGATAGTGAATATACAAGCGTAGCTTCTCGTAACGGACGTTAATCCAGCACTGTGACGGGTTAGCCCTGGGGGGAAACATTGGACGGCGTACATGGTAGACACATACCCAAGCGGTGGCCCGGACGAAGAAACCCCCTACTTCCTTTCCATTGTCTGTGACGGCAATCCCGATTATAATTAGAAGGTAGTTAAAGACCCATAAGAAGACAACGACGATATAAATGGCCGATTGTGGGGGCGTGTAGTTCCAGACGACGGCCAGGTACGTATGAACGGCAATGGCCGTGATGAAGAAACTGGACGCCAGGTCACCAATCTGGATGAGGAATGCCTGAGCCCAGCACGTCGCCGTCCGGATGTGGATTCCGTCGCGGCCAACCCAGACGGCGTTGAGAAGGAAGGAGGCAGCCTGGTGGATGTCGGCCAGCAGGAGGTTGTAAACCAGGACCAGGAACTGGTTTGGGCGAGCCTTTTTCCGCGCGAGCGCTGCTTGTTGGTGTTTGGCGCTCTCGCCCATGTAAAGGCCTTCGACAAGTCCCAGGGACAAATCCGGCGGAGGGGCCGGTCCAGCGGCCGCATGGCGTGATAGCCTCCAGGTCCGAAGGTGCCATCGCGCGAGCTTGATGGTGAGGTACACAAGAACCACCATGGAAGACACGAAAGAAATGCACGACAGGACAGCGAGGGCTGTGAGTCCCCGACGATATAAAGGTGGAAGCGGGCTGAGGTCACCGCTCACACTGGCATAACGGTCTTCCGCCATCATGCGTGCACACGGACAGGAGCTGCTCGGCAGGCTCCCGTCGCCCTCATCCTGCGATGCTGCTGCTTGGTGGCTTAAAAGATGCCGCAAACATGTACGGACGAAACGAATCGAGCCTTGTTTTGTGAACGTGGGGGAGGGCGTCGCTTATGATCACGATCGGCCAAACATCCGGTCCGGGCCCGGGGGTAAATCTGGGGAAAGGCTAAGGAACTCTTTTAGCGTTTTCTAGAAAAAGGCCGGCCACGAGATAAGAATGCATGCGACCGGCCGAGCGCTTGAGGGTTGCGTCAACCTCCAGCTCTTCGGGGAATATGTACGAAGTACGTCGGTGGCGGGAATCCCGCAGTCATGCGGCGGATCTAGCATGGATGTACCCCTTTTCGAAATGCTGATTATTTCGGCATCCCTCCTCGTGAAACCTCGCAAGCTCTTGCTGGCCCCTGTTGACCCATGGAATTGTTTCTCTGCCCACCACGAAATGACTTGAAGGCAACGGTGGTGTAATGCGTTGCTCGGACCCAGAAGGTGCATTGGGAACGACGGGGAATGATGATTTGCTCAGAGTAGCGCTTGGCGCGTCACAGGGAGTGGATAGAGGCATCCCGCTTTCCGTGTGCCCGCTTGGAGGGCCTCGATCCTGTCAGGATTTTAGGCGGAATACACAGGGGTCGGAGGGAACAACCAGGGGAGGAAGGCACATCCCCAAGTCTTCTACAAGTGGTTAGGGCCCGAAGGACCTGGAGGGCCCCGACCCCTCCGCTAATGAAACGGCAGCCGCCGGCTGTGCCCGACCCGAAGCGTCGGCTCGAGGTTCGGTGCAAGAGCCTTGGGGAGCGAAACCAAGAGTAATATTCAGAGAAATCGATGCATACATGACGAAGTGCCATTCGCCGGCCATTCTTTGCGGGGACTCTGTCGGTCGACAGATACCAAAAAATTGCACGACTTTAGCACCTCGCAGTATGAAATGGTTCCTATGTACGGATCCGTTCAACTCGTAAATCGAGGCTATGGGACGGAGTGATTTGCAATCCACTACTCCATCATGGCCGCTAGTGTCGGAAGGAAGCCGAAGGGCGAACGCCTGCCCAAATCATGACCGGCCCATTTCCAGACTTACAAGGGTCATTTGCTTCTCGAATTCGGATCCTCCGGACATGGATGGTCGCGCGGGTTGGTGGGGGTCGTGGGGTATTTCACGTTGTGAACCACGTGAATGAGTTCGGGATACGGAACCCACGCCCTTTGAGACGGCCAATCAAAGACAGAACAAATGGTGCAATCCGGGCTAGTCCCAAAGAGGTCTTAGATCAAAATCAGTCTTCGCAGCGTCGACGACATCAACCTTTTCTTCCTCTTCTCTCATTCTCCTTCGTCAACCTGAATTGTTGGCTGCTATCGACTACCTTCGTTTGTTTCTGATGTTTTCTGCGATGTCACGTTGGCGGCTTTTGCGCAGCAAGACGGCCGAGTCGCCGTTGGGAGAACGACCAACCAACGCAGATGGCCCAAGTTGCCGTTTTAGGAAGACTCGCGGATTCCTGCCAGGCACTGCAGAGTGCGAGCAAACCACTGCGGCTGCAATATCTTTGTGGTCATGAATGTGGACAAACAAAAGGAAAGTACATTCTCATTCTGTTGACTACCAGACGAAACGCATTTCTTTTCTACCCTGACACCCTGTCCCTAAAGAAAAGAAAAGACCCTAAACTCCGCTGGCACAGTTGCCCGCTTTCTCTGAATCCATCTTAACACCACATCGTCTCTCACAAATCTCATGTCCCGTCACAATTTCTTCCCATATGCGGAGTAATACCCGCAGTTTTTGATATGGCTCTTCTTGCCTGTCTCGGCATTGAAGATATGACATCCCCCTCTGGCGACATTTGGCGGGGTGTACAAATGCAGCGAGACAGCGAAGCCGCTGCCCTGGTTCGTCACCCGGTGCACTCCCAGCTCATCCGCCATGTATGCCACTTCGTTCTGCTTGTGTACCCTTTCCGATATTACGCGCATCGGCTTCTCCTCCTCGCCCTCGGGAAAGTCATATCTCGTTTCCGTCAGGTCACCGTGCAGGATCTTCATCAGACAATGCGCGTTCCCGTGGTCGTGGATTGGGCTGCCCTTGCCAGGTGACCAAACGAGAACGAGCTGTTTTCATCAGTCAGGGACAAAGTAAACAAACGGAGTCGACTCCCGTCAGCGGCGTCACTATTTCTACCCTTTACCTACCAGGTTACTCTTGCCATTTCCTTCATCAACCAGGTTCCTCGTGTACCCGCGGCTTTCGTCGCCCATGGCGTACCTCGACCATTCTCTTGGGTCCGAGTTATAGTCGCGCATCAGTCGGGTGAGGTGATCGACATCGACATCGTCCGAGGTGAGACCCGAGCTCGGTCCCAGGGCTTCTTTGAGGGCGAGCACAAGGTCATCGAACCGGTTGGTGTCGATGGTGGCGCGGCATGCGAATGTCGATGATCCGCTCGGCACCGAGTTTTCGATGAGACCAACTGCCATGTTGATGGTACTACGCGTTCTGGCAAAGCAATGATGGAAGGGAGGACTCTGGTTGTTGGACGCCGATGACACTCCGGTCGGTGGGTCCAAGGTCAGGTTCAGTGGGTCGATGGCCGATGGTTGCCGAAGGTGCTGGTTAGAGATGTTCGAAGACTGCTACCGTCGTCGTGATGTCTCTGAATGGGTATTTGGTGGAGGAAGGTGAAGTTGGAATGAAGGCAGCAAGTGATGGGCGCGTGGAGGAGCTCAGGGGAAGGAGAATGGCGGTGTCAGGACGGGATTGTCGACTGAGTTCTTGGGTGTTCCGGGGCACGCCAGGGTATCCGGGGCCACGGCGCCGTCCGCACCGAACTTTGTGGGTCTCGTCACCTGCACCGCAGCCATGTGACTTGCTAAGGCCCTGGAAGCCTGACAACGAAAGTCGATGCACGAATTGGCGTGAATAACGGGAACTGCGATCGCAGTGTTGGCAGCTGGCGTGTTGCACGATGCGGTAACGATATTCTCGGCATCCTGGTGTCGAATGTTCGAATGTCACTAGCGAGAAACTTCCTGGTAACTGGGGTATTACAGCTGAGGGATAGATCGCTTTCCTAGCATTTTGAGGTAGCAATTACCGCGTCATCCTCAACATCCCGTTGAGATGCCTTCAGACCAACGGCTGCATACATTCTGCACCCCTGCTTATGCCCTGCTTAGGCACATCGGCCTAGTGCTTTTATCTCGGGTTCCGATTGTGCTACCGCGATGCTCTCAGGTTACACAAGACAAATCGATTCAATCGGTACCTCGAAAGATGAAGAGACGTATCGTTATCTGCACTTAACCTGTGTCGAAATTGCAAGTTACGGAAACACAGACGTTGATATGCTGCACGATAAGGAAGGCGTTGAGAGTGCAAGAAAACCAACCAAAAGAAGAGAGAATAGCGCGAAGCTTAAGCAGCGCGAGTCGGTTGGGTAGCCAGTGTACCTCTATGGTCTAGGGCCGATATTACCCGCATACATTGAGTTTTTACAGACAATTGCTTCTCGTGCACTCTTTGAGTCAGGGATCGTAGTATCAACATTTCCTTCGGTCATGTTCTATCCATTATCGTTTCAGGGCAACAAACTAATCAAAACTGAAGCACATCATCGCCGATCTTCCAGTTCTAATCCCCCATCTTCGTCTCCTGCCACCTCCTCCGTCCCATCCAATATGCCCCCTTGCCCATGCCCTCGCCCATGCCCTCGCCCATGCCCTCGCCCATGCCCACTTATTCCGCCCCGTTCCCCTTCCCAAGAATCCCTCAACCTCACCCTCCCGCCGCTCACCTTCCCAACCGTATCTGATACCCAACCGGCGGCGGCCTTGAGAAGCTCCCACACGCGTTCCTCTTGCTGCCACTCGCCCTCTCCCGCCCTTCGCCGCTGCCGCCGACCTCGCTGTCGTTGCTGCTGTTGCGGCCTGCCGCCATCCAAGTCGCCGTCGTCCCGCGGGTGTTGGTGTTGCAATTCCTCCGCCGCCTCGGCCTTAAACTGGTACTTGAGGCAGTCCTTGACCGTGATGAGCCCGGCCAGCCGGCCGCGGTGCTCAATGAGGATGACGCGCGGGCCAATCTTGCGGAAGAGCTCCATGACGGTCTCGAGCGGCAGGCGCGGGTGGGCAGTCAGCGGCGTAGTGTCGATGTAGGGGTAAAAGTCGATCGTGGTGGAGGCTGAGGTGGCGTAGTCTTGGGGGGAGGTCGGTTGTGGTGTGGTTGGGGTGATGGGGGTGAGGATGGGATTGCTTGCAGCTGTGGTCGTAGCTGAGGGAGAGGGTACGGCAAAGGAGCATTTCGCTAGCGGGCTGAGGTTGCGCTCACGTTTGGCGCGGTCGACGGCGTAGCGGAGCTCGGTGCGGCCTATGTAGCCGAGGAGGATTCGGGAGGTCTCGTCTTCGATGATGGGAAACCCTTGGTAATTGTCCTTGGCGAGTAAGCTCTCGACGGCCTTGAGGGTCATCCCGGTAGCGGGGATTGACACAACGTCGGAAATCATGGCTTGTGAAACGGGCACGCCAAAATTGTGCTCTTCTTTGTTGTCGAGGTAGGGGAAGCCGCTGAACCAAATCATGCGGTCGGCGATGCCACCCTTGCCGCACAGCTCGCTGACAGCTTTGGTGACGCCAACAACAATCATGGTCGGGAGGATGTAGGTGAGCGCTCCGGTCAGTTCAAACATGATGACGACGACGGAGACAGTGATGTGCATGATGCCACTGAGGGCTGCGGCAGCGCCGAGAAAGGCGTAGGTTCCGGGGGTGATGCAAGGAACATCGGGCTCACAAGAGGAGAAGAAGACGCTCTTGGGGCTCGCCTCATGCATCGCTTGAACAATGATTCCAACGGTCCGTCCGAAGGATGCGCCAATTGCCATCGAGGGAACAAAGATACCGGCCGGGACTTTGCAGCCGTATGATATGATGACGAAGAAGACCCTGATGACAGTGGCCAAAATGAGAGAGATGACGTTCCCAAAGCGATGCTGGGGGTCGCACAACCCGTGGTAGTCCTCGGCGCCCTCACATTCTCGAAAAAGGACCTTCATGCTCTCCGTCATTTCGAGTCTGAGAAAAGCGTTCGGATAACAAACAATGGCGGTTGCGACAGCCAGCAACGTCGCCTCGAGAACGGCATAGTTGGCCAGATATTTCTTCCGAAACGCCTGGGCCCTGAGGTTCCATTTAATCACGAAGGCTCCGTATAGACCCCCAAATATGCCGATGATAATGTAAAAGAGCACCTCGAAAAAATGCCACGATCGGTCGTATTTGACTTGAAACATGACCAGCTGACCGGTTCTAAAGGGATTCATGGCGGCTAGGACGGCTGTCGCGACCAGGGCGCAGAAGTAACTACGCCACATCGTCTTGAGAGGGAAGTAGCTCGACATCTCTTCGAGCGAGAAGAGCACTCCGCCGATGGGGCTGCCGAAGGCGACGGCCACACCCGCAGCAGCGCAAGCACTCAGGACCTCGCGGGTCTTGGATGCATTCCGGCGGTATTTCGTAAACAGCCTAGATATGACGTTTCCGGTGCAGACAGCGTAGTGGACACTGGGTCCTTCCTTTCCGACGGAGAGGCCAGATCCGATGGCCAACGGTAAGGCTAGGGACTTGATTATCAGCGTCCAAAAGCCAAGAAAGCCCTTCATGACAAAGCCAGCGATAATGCACTTGATCTCGGAGATGCCTGAGCCGGCTGCATATGGGGCATACGACTTAACGAGACTGGCGGCGGTGAGGGCAAACAAGGTCTGCTAAAGTCAGTCCGGCCCAAATTCTAACTGGGGAGAGAACGTTGAGGTTCGCTGTAGTTAAGATGAGGAGGGGAGGGACTGACCGCAAAGATGATGTATATGATATAGTTGATGGGCTCAAAGCCGGTCCACTTATGCCAATCGGCGCAGCCTAGATCAGCGTCAGCATCAAGTTTGGCTATTATTACCACGTTCAATGCAGCCAAAAGTACCGTACCGGTCTCTTCGCCCCAGCAGCAAAAGTCCTCGTTCAGGTAGAACTTGGTGGAGCAATAGCCAAGCTTGATGTCGGCCAGCCATTCAGTGATGATGTTGAGCACAGCAGCATTTAGCCCGATCGCGGCACCAATAATTGTTATGACAATCCATCCCTGGGCCGCATCATAGGCTTCTCGTATTTTCTGCCTCCAGTGAGACTGGCCTGAGCCATGGAGACCAACTTGCCGTTTCCTCCGCGCCTTCCTGCGCAGCTGCTCTCGCGCAGCATCTTTCACCCAATCTTAGTGGTATTAGCTGGTCGTCCCAAGCTGGGAAACGTGTCAATCAAAGGTCGGGCATACCGATAGTGGTGAAGTCCTGGTGCACGAGTGCTGTCAGTCGCGGTGAACCCCCACCCCGGGTTGAATGGATAAGAGGCGGCTCGTACCTCGTAGCGTTTTATCTTTGCGATTTCCTCCTCTATCTGCTGCTGCGCTGCGTCGCCTTCTCCATCTAGAGGCTCACCACGCTCGGCGATGGACACAGCTGATGACAGTCGTGAGCTCACTGATGGCCGAAGAGAACTCGCCGAAGGCCGTCGCCCCGCCTGCGGGTCGACTGTAAGGGATGTAGACCGCGATGGGAAGTTCATGGCGCCCTCTGGCCGCCTATCGGTTGTTGTCTATGTGCGTCGCATTGGCGTTTTGAACCGGGCGGGCACGAGGGCGTCGGTGTGGAGCGAAATCGTCGTTGATCTACCGCATAGGGAGCTCTGCTTTCGACGAGGCTGAGGTGCGTTGGATAAGCTCTGGTTAGCCAGCCTATAGCAGCTCGGCTCTGCCGCTAACCGAGCGAGTCTAGGGAGTCGATTGGAGCAGGCAGCGGCAGGCAAAGCGCCTGGCAGAAGATTGGGGTCCATGTGGGTCACGTTCTGACCGCGTCTCGCGCGTTCACTTTAAATGCCCCAAGCAAGACCCGTCCATTTCCTCACCACATTCGAACTACCTGAAGATAACTAGTCGACTTTCGACAATTGAATTCAAATCACAGCCATCCAAAGGTTTCAGGAATCAAACCATACAAACAAGCATCAAGTCGATCACCGAACCGACGTCTCTCGTTTCACTCCAACCTTGTTTCCCAATTCACTGAAACTTTTGACGAAAGTCTATCTTGTTTAACACGATGCCATACAATACGACAGCAATTCCGCCCCGAAAGGAAGTGACAGGCCAGGCTCAGTTGCCGCGTGGGTGTCCATCATAGCGCTGACGTTCGACGTTGGCTAACCTTATATAATTTCAGTTACGAGAGTGAAAAAGATCATTGCTGTCGACCCCGACATTACCGTCTGCTCCAACAATGCTGCTTTCGTTATTACCCTAGCGACGGTAAGTTAGTTCATTTGCCAGTAGTTGCGCTGCAGACATGTCTGATTCTCGGATAGGAGATGTTCGTCCAGTACCTCACCGGGGAGGCCCAGAACATGACCAAGTTGGAACGTAAGCCCCGACGGAACATCCAGTACAAAGATATGGGTAAGCCGACCAGCATCTTTCCCTTCCTCTCGGCAATATTTCTGATGAGGAAACAGCCAACGCCGTCTCTCATAAAGATAACCTCGAGTTCCTCGAGGATGTCATCCCAAAGACGACTTCATATAAGGAAGTCAAAGGCAAGGCTGCCGCGGCGCGCGCGCGAATGAGTGGCGAGAAGACCGCCGGGACAGCCGCAGCCGAGGAAGATCGGCCGGCGGATGGCGTGCCCAATGGCAAGAGATCAAAGTCCATTATGAACGGTACCGCTTCTCCGGCGGCAAACGGCTTGTCGCGGGGCAGGGTCTTGTCCTCTGACGTGGTGGATCCCAGTGATCAATTAGAGATGGAGATGAGGCAGGCGCAGCAACATCACGATGGGGATGTAGACATGACAGGGTAGCTGCCAGTATAATGTGCCTGCATCTCCAGGCCTCCAATTACATCGGGGTATATCCCGTTTAAACTGCGCCCTCTTTTTGCCGCATGTGTGATTCATAAAATCAACGCCGAAAATGATCTAAACGAGTCAATCAACAATGAGCTCAATCCCTTGACAACACTCCCGGCCCCGCATCATCCCGTGTCGTTCACTCCTCCATTGGGTCCTCCACCATGACACCCGGCGGCAGCCGCCCCTCATTAAGGGCCTTCTCCAACCTGATGATCTCCTCCAGGCTGTCGGCTTTCTTGATCATCTCCTGCAGCTTCTTGCGCTCCTTGTCGGTAAGCTTCAGCCGCGACAGCTTCGATCCTTGCCCTGCGGCCGGGCCGTTCGCGGCGCCCACGTCGAACGTCTTGCTCTTGATGCCCATTATCTGCGCGAGCTATATCAGTATTTTCGGAGCCCTTTCTGAAGAACAGTCCAATTTCTTTCTCACCTGCGAAGCCAACTCCGTCGGTGCCTCGGCCGACCCGAACAGCTCCTTCGCCTTTGCCCGCTCGGCATCCTTGACTTTCTGGTAGTCCAAAAACCGGACCGTGGGGCAACGCCAGAGAACCCAATACCGGTAGTGCTATGGCAATATTCCCTGATCAGCTCCTCGTTTTCTCGAGCCCAAGGCCACAGTAGAAAATGTAGAGCGACACGACAAGGGAAAAGAACAACAATCCATACCTCCTTCTTTGTCACCGGGTTATCCAGTAGCACGAGGTGCGTCAGCCGCGGGAATCTGCCCAGGACGTCTAGGTCCGCCAGCTCGCCGAGGTTGTTGCTCGCGAGCACCAGGTTCCGCAGGCCGGGGATCGCGTTCGGCAGAGTCGGCTGGATGGCTGAGATGCGGTTGCGCGCTAGCAGCAGCGTGCGCACGCGCGGCGACAGCGGGAAGTTGCCGAGCACTTGGATGTCGTTGTCCGTCAGGTCTATCGCGTCGTGTGGCTAGAGATAAGGGAGAGATTGCACAATCAACTATCTGTTCAACGAAAGAAAGAACAAAAAGAGAAATTAGGGGGGGGGAAGAGCTGGAAAACTTACGCCGGCAACGCCCAGGTTCTCAATGGCGGGTATTCTATGTCCTGTATGCGGCGCGAACCGAAGATAAACACAACGTTGAGATTATCCGTCTTATGTTTCTGGGGTGGTTTTGATGGTCACAGCTCGGAAAGCCTTGATTTTGGAACAAAGATCAATGTGCAAGTATCAGCTCTTTTCAACGCACCTCGGAGATCCAACTCCCGCTCCTTGAGCGGGTTGAGGTAGGAAAGGGAGTTGTTGATGAGGTCTGCCGTGAGCCTCATTTTGGGGTATTCTTTCCTTTCTTCCTATTCCCAATTCGAAGAAATAGTACTCTCGCTTGTATGTCGCGGTTAAGCCGTCAATCGCAGAGATGGGTGTCGGTGCTGTTTGTCGTCGCAATCAGAGTCGCGGTTTTGGATTGCGATTCCAACCTTGCGCGGGTCCCAAGTTTAAGCTCTGAAGGCCCACAAGGCTGAGAAGGAAAATAAAGTGGGGTACATTGGATTGTACCCTAACCCCGGCCAGCAGAACCTCAATGCTTTGAATTGCGAACGATGCTATGCTACACGAGTAATCAACATGAGGAATGGGTTGTTATGACACTGTCCGATTTTTACAAAGCATGACACCTATACATAACGAAATTGGGGCCCTCTAGAAGATATCAACTCAATCATATTGTACCAAATCCTACTAGAAACCGAAGCCAAACACCCATCGCGCCAAGTTATACCCTCCGCGCCCTCCCCTATTCTCCCTTCGCTCCACAAACTCCCCCCTTCATAAGCATGCCGCTCAAGGATCGATCCAAGAACAACAAAATTAGTGAAAGACAAACACAACCCCACTTCTATCCACGGAGACGGTCATCATATAAGGCGATTCCAGCACAGCCACATCCACCACGGCGTCTAAGTGGCTCCTCAACAGCTGCTGCTGCTCTAACGACATCACCGTCGACTTGGGCGCCCGGTGACGGCGAGCGCCGCTCCTCCCCGTGCTACCGTTTGCTGCCGCTGCAGCGCTTGAAGCCGACGCGCCGACCAGCCGCGGCCACCTCTCCGTGTTAAGCGTCATGGACGGGGTCGGGTGGCTGGCGGAGAAGGTAGGGCGGCCTTCGTCCGGCCGCAAGCCGCTGTAAACGGTGCTATTCTCTATGCGTGACAGGTCCCAAAAGCGGAGCTTCTTATCCGCCCCCCCTGTGATGATGAAAGCATGCCGCAGCTCCCTCCCGTCGTCCGCAACGCCCGTGCCAATGGCCATGGCGCGCACGCCGCGGTCCGTGTTGCTCACCGCCGCCGGCTCGAGGTCCGTCGCGAATCGTCCCAGCATGCCCTCGGGCCGATCCTCGTCCACCTCCCAGGCCTCGTATCCCTTGGGACCTTCCTTGTTGCCGCCGACGCGGTAGATCTCGCGGCACAACGTGCGCTCGAGATCCCACACTGTCACCTCGCCCTGGCCCGTGCCGCCCGCGACACACACCCACTTGCCTCGGCCCTTAGTAGGATGTACTGAGAGCCGGTAAATAGAGCCCTTGCCAGGCACGCCCCAGGCCTTAAGGCGCATTTTGAAGCGGAGGTCCCACAGGTCGAGCACGCCGTGCGAGGTGCCCAGGCAGAGCCAGTTGCGCCGGCGGTCGAGGCAGAAGCAAGTCGGCGTGCCATGGTGGACCGGGTTCTCGAGTTTGTATAGGAGCGTCATGGTGCGCAGGTCGATGCCGCGGATGACGGACTTGTTAGTGGCTAGGATCAAGACCGAGTTGCCGTCTCGCTTGAAGTGCTCGCACCACACCGCGTACTCGCCCTCGACGAGCTGGTATTCGCGCAGGAGGCGAAGGCGAGGATAGCGGAAGTTGATGCCGCTGAGGATCGTGTCGACCTTGACCACGTGTACGCTACCGTCGCTTGCGCAGCTGACGAAGGTGTGCGTGTTCTCAATGAAACAAAGCGCAAGGACCCTAGCACCAGCGGCATGTTTGTGCGTGAGCCTGGACCGATGGGTGATATTGCGCTCCAGTCGGGCCGTGTCCCAAACCTTGACGCACCCGTCGTCGCCTCCTGTAAGGAAGAACTGGTGGTCTGGAGAAATAACGATCCTGTTGATGGCTCCTATGTGCTCCGAGAATGTCGCCACAAGCTTGCCCGATGGTTTCCACGCATCCTCGGCTGCCTGCTGAGATGTCGTTGATTTGTTGACCTTTTGCCGCGAAATGGGTGTAACCAGCGGACCATAGTCGTATATGTCATGGGGGTATTTGTCGACATACATCTCATCGAGCATTTTCAGAATATTAGGGTCGTTACCAGTGTAAGTGTGGTTGGCCCGCAGCCGCGTATTGGCGTAGATTAAGGCCGAGTCCGTCTCTGGTGGCGAGGTTTTTCGCGTGGGAGCCTGGGTGAAGGGTCCTTCAACCTCGCCGAACGCGTTGGTTTCCGTCGTCCCCGTCTCGGGGCCGGATTTCCCACTGTCTTTGCGCTTCATGAGGTTTATTGCACTAGACTGGTGACGCAAGCCTCTTCTCGCTGCATACGGAGCCTCCTGGGCCGAGCTATTGTCGTCCATCGGCGACAGCATACCGGCTCTCCCATGAGTCAGAGAGGTTCGCCTAGAGGTGTCCCCCAAGCCTTCTCCGCGTCCCACTGCAGGAGAGACAGGCGATTCATCTTCTAACGGCCGCCTACTGTCGGTAGATATGGGAGACAGATTATCCCTGCTACCCAATCGCGATCTGTGATTGTTCAATGCCGCTCGCCGCTTCTTGCCGATAGGATCATCAATCGACATGGATGCGTCGAGAAGTGCATCTTTGATCGTCCGAGGGGCATTTTCGTCTCGCTCAGGAGCGACGTCCAGCTGGACCGGTGATTTCTCGTCAAAGATCACAGTCTGAGGCCCGATACCCAAGCTGCGGAGCGAGATGATGCTGTTCAACGCCGTAACGTTCACCGTGTCCTCTCCGACGGAATTCCTTGTCTTGATTTGGCTTAATCTCCAAATAAACTCCCTAAGCGCGAGTAATTTAGGTTCATCTTCCGGAGCAAGCCCCAGATTTCGCAGCTTGCTCAACCACTGCTCATCTTCCTCGTTCCTCGTAGCTTTTGTCAGCGCCTGAGAGTTGGAGTCTGCCCTGGAAGACATCGGCTTGGAAACAGCGTCGCGTAGTCTCCTGAAAGGCTTCCAAAAATCCCCCCTGTCGGTCTTTGAAGCCCATAACAAGGCCTGATCGAATACCGAGCGAGACAAAGGCTTCTGGAGCGCCTCGAGAAGGTCAAGCTCGGAGAAGTCCGGCAACCTATGTGGCTTCAGATAGGGCGACAGCTGTGGCATTACCTGCACCCTCAAGTACGCTGGGCTCAAGAAACGCTTCCCAGCTGAGAGGAACTCGGCAGCAGACTCGCGAATCCATATGTTTGGATGCATGGTGAAGCGCCCAACAACGCCGACGAGTTCTAGATACGTGTGTTTGGTGAAAAGCCCAATGTTCGCTAGCTCCGCTAGCGCGTGAAGGGCTCCCTGAACGACGTGTTCCTCAGGATCAGTGATTGCTTGAACCATGAGAGGCAACATGAACTTTTCGAGGTTGTTGCTGCCCAGAAACGTTGAGATACCAACGATTGTGTCAAAGAAGGCGCACTTGAGCATCCAATCTCGGTCGTTCAGATAGGTATTCAAATGTGTGAGAATGATGTCATTGGCCTGGAGAGCACCGAAGAAAATACACAGGTCGGGGACGGAGGTGAGGAACGCTCGTCGAACAAAGGGGTCTGAGTCCTCGATGAGCGTCTTGGTATGGACCTCGAAGATCTCGGTCAACTCCCTGCGCGCGTCGTCAAACAAACCCGCGAAAGCAGCCTCTACCTCGGTCCCGGGCTCGACTTCGGGATCTGCGAGAGCCGCAGAACCATCTGCCCGGAGCGCTTCAGCCATTGCTAAGAAGCGGTCGGCGGCGATGGCTAGTTTTCCAAGGCAGGAAGCGTAAGTTGCCCGGACGATGGGACTGGATATCCTCTGGTTGTCCAGCAGGAGTGGTTCCATCCGTGGCATAATATAGTCGAGAAATATTTGTGAATTCACTGGCGTGATGACCTTGATCAAGTCGAGGAGTTGAGTAATGGCGCGGATCGCAGAAACAACAACCATGTCGTTTTTGTCCTTGAGCAAGGAAACCAGGTACGGAAGAACGCGGTCCAGCTTCGCCTCGTCCGTCAGGCGCTCGGCAAAGGCCAGCAGGATGTCGCAGGCCTTGATCCTCGCGGCGGCGTGCGCAGTGTTCCGCAGCGATGACACAATCAGGGTCAGAAAAATCAGGGCTCCGTCGTCCGCAGTTGGCTGTTTTCCGGCAGAGACGTAGTGCTCGTTGTTCGGTATATTAAGACGCACAGGAAAGTTACCGAGCCCGAGCCTTGGAGACAGCTGGTGCTCATCGACGCGGCTTTCCCCGTCTTGGTAGCCCAGAAAGTACGAAATCTTGTCGAAGTCGAGCCAAACCCGTTCGATCCGTTGGTCTGCCTCGCTGGCATTTCTCGCCGGCCCTCCTGCGGCGTATTGAGCAGACGAAATGTCTGTGATTAGTCCCATGTACTGATGCAGGAAGCTGTAGAAATACTCCGGGAACACCTTTCCCTTCCAAAAGTCCAAGTACTGCTCGGCCGAGTATCGCTTCTGCGGATCAAGTTGGATCATTTGTGCAATCATCTCCCGCAGGTCCCTGTCCGGGATCTTGCTCAGATGTGTTATTGCAGGGTCGTAATCGCCCTTACGGTACGAATAGAGTTGGCTCAGAGTGAAGATGGGCGTCTCGAGAAACAGTTCGGCAATAACACAGCCGGCGCTGAACACATCCATAGCCCAGGTGACTTTGGCATCTGAGACAGCCTCTTCGCCAGGAGGCAGGAATCTCTCAGGTGCCAGGTAGCACGTTCTCCGTCCAGACGTGTCGAAGAAGTAAGAAAAATCCCCTGGGTTATCCTCGGGCAACATTACACGCTTGAATGAAGAGGAAAAGTCGGACAGGTAAAGCCAATTCCACGACGTCACGAGTATGTTTTCGGTCTTAATATCGCCGTGGTAAACACCTTTGCTATGGCAGTCGCGGAGTGCGCACAGGAGCTGAAATGCCAGCCATTTCTTTTCGATGTCTTCCAGAAATGGACGTGTGCTGAGGCGGTCGTACAGAGAGCTGTAGAGAAACTGCCGAACAAGGTATCCATTCGTCTCGGTTTCGATAGCGCGCTGGTACGGCAGGGCGTTCGGCACGTCAGTCAGAAGTCGTCGCTCGCCTAAGTCAACCAGAGATCAGCACGAGCTGCGGGCGCAGCAATCGAAAGACTGGCGCTCTCACGGATGATTGCCTGCTTGTATTTGTCTAGCGACATAGAATATGGTTTAATAAGAACCTTTGCCAGGACAACGCCCTCATGGTGACGCGCCCGGACACTCTTCATGAACCCGCCGGTGCCGACCGATCGTTCGTAGACCAGGTCGGCGAGCTCTGGCACGTCGATGCCGGGGCCTCCGACCCGGGGAGTTGCGAGGGAGAAACCCTGGCCCATCTTGTCTTTTTTTCGCGCCTCCTAGCTATCGCGCACTCCAGCTATCTTGGATAAATCGCCAGAAGGATCCAGCACATTTTGAGCGCCCCTCGTGTGGTCGGTCGGATTCGCAATCGCGGGGGTGGCAGTCGTCGACAGAACGTGCTTGCAGTCACCCGCGGTCGCTAGATTCGCGTTTGAGAGGTAAGTCGGAGAATATCCAGGTACTTTGTGCCAGCCGAGCCTTCTCAGCACCAGGACAACCGTCGAGTCGGACAAACACAAACCCAGTGCACATGTGAAGCTCTAGCTCGTCGCTTGGAGCCTGTTACTCACGAGGACGTCAGCCAATCGACCAGGCCGGCATAGATAAGATAAGCCTTAAACTACCATGTGTGATCCCACCCAAAAGCTTGGCACATCCTGGCAGCCGGGGATTGAAGGTTCGTAGCACCTAGGAGAGGAGTAGTGGAGGTATCACCAAGCAGCGAAATACGGCGAGAAAGGCGCAAAGGCACTGTGAGACTCACGCGAGGCTATTCAGCGCAATCTGAAATACTGGAGAAATGAGTCGACTCGGAAATAAAGATTCGAACTACAAACCGCCAGCGTATCTTTTGCTTTTGTTATCAAATCTAACTAAGGAAACTCGTGTATCTACCAGTAGACGAAGAATAGCTGCAGAGACTGTGGGTGTGTGGCGATATGTCGTGGGCACCGGTTTGAACTTCGAATTGGTGCTCGTCGCGGGTGAACTGCACGTTCCAGGCTACCTAGTTAATCCTCCCATCGCGCCGCTCGGAGGTTTGGTTTTTCGTCCAGAATAAGCACACCAAAGGTATGAGCAACCGGCTTCAACCAACGCCACGCCCTAATCGCCCCTCACCGCAGATTCCGGGTATATTTCAAACAACGAAATGAAAAGCGTTCAGCTGCACGCCGAAGATGAGTTTCGTCACCGATGGGTCACCGCAAAGGTGCTTTGAATGGCGGAATCACAAAAGTCGAAGAGAGGACTGCGCCTCTGAAAGTAATGCTGGGGCATTGTACGCCAAAGTCGAGGCAATGCTCAACGCCGGAAAAGAAGAAAACGATCATCCCCTCTATACGCTAGCCGAGAAGGATCAAGTCCAATGGCCGCTCCGGAACCGCTCGCCTCGAACCTCCAATGAGAAAATAGCAAGAGTGTTGTTGTAAGCCCCAAACGCCGTAGACAATGCCGCACGAAAACAGGGAGGCCTTCATCGAGCATCATCGGGAAATAGAATCGAGAATTGCGTCATCATCATAAGCCGCGCTCTAAACGTTATGCTGCTGTCATGTACGGATTGGCGCTGGACGTGTCGGTCGACCCGTCGCCGTCGATTGTCTTCTTCCAGTGCTCAGGCAGGCATACGCAAACCAATGGGAACGCCTTAATCTCGCCGCTGACGGGCGGCGAGTCGTCACGGCCTCTCCCGGACGTGTTGGATACTCCGCTATCCCTCTGGGCTTGCCTGCGGGCCTCCCACTGCTCGGCACGTTCGTCTACCATGACGCCCGTGGCCCAGCCATCGTCCCATATGCCCACAACCTTGAGCATGTCGCCCCGCTCCAGCTGGAATTCATCACTCGCTCGCGGCTGGTATGCCCAGAGCACGGCAACCCGATCACCGGGATGGATGTCGTCCTGGGAGTAGTAATCCTTGAAGAACGGTAGCTGCTCCGACTGCTGGCTCGCCACTCCTGGAGGCGACGAGATGCCGCCGGAGCTGGGCGACTGCGGATCCTCACCGGCCAGCACCGAGCCGCTAGAGAGCGAGCCGTTCCTCTTGAGCATTGTCGGCGGTGGCCGAAGCACGCCAGCAGTACCACGCTCTGATGCCGCGCTGCTACCGAAACCATCCGATGATGAATGGTCATCGCCTCTCCTCCTGCTTCCACGGTACCCCGCTGCGCTCCCGGGAACCGAGCCATGTAGATCTCGGGCTGTGTGGCGTGAGGGTGTCTCCCGGGAATGGCCTTCGAGCGCTGACATTCGAGCAATTCTCCCTCCAGGCAGCACCTCGAATCCAGCGGGCGCGCCGTTCTGTCCCGCTTGCGACGTCGGCAGACCCTTTCGAGCGGGCGATGGCTGGTTGAAAATGCTGCCGCTCTGGCTGCCACTTCTCCTCCTACGGTAGACGAGAAACCCAAATATGAGTGCCGCGATGAGAGCAGCGCCCAAAACTGACCCGATAACGATGCCGGCAATCTGGCCTCCAGAGAGACCGTCGCCGGAATCCTCGTTCGGATCCGGCCTGGCGGTTGCTGTTACCGTTGGTAGGATGATGGGTGTGATTGTCGGGAGAACAACCCCTGCGCAGCGCGTCTCAGCATCCGCGCCATAGCAGCAGGTGTCGGTGGAGTTGATCCCGCCCTTAGCGCAATAGGAACACAACCCTATCGTACTGTTGCCATAGCCGCAGTTATCGGGCTCGTTTGCTGAGCCCGGGATGCAGTCTCGAGTCGATAATGAGCTATCGGGCAAGGCGCAGTTAGTGAAATCTGCACGAATCTGCGATCGCGCATTGCTGCCAGGTTTAGGACAAATAGATTTGTCAGATAGCAAGTACGCCTCCGCTTGCGCGAATTGGGCCTGGAGGATTGTTTAGTTGCGAAGCAGCAATCAAGAATAAAGTGGGACTCACGCATGTGTCTGCACAGACCGGGCGAGACTCGGCTGCAGAGAGACCGCAGGGCTCAATTGAGTTTTGGACTAATGCATTACAGATTACCGTTGTCGTGTAGCGAGCATAAACGTTGCTGGTGTTGGTGTAGTCGATGCCTTCGCAGCCCAGCAGGGCCGAGTACCTGGTTCGGTGTGAATTGGCATGACCTTTCAACTGTCATAAGTGGGGGATACTTACTTCTCGCGAACGTACTCTGTTTGCACATGGGACATCAAGAGCGCGTCGAGGGTCTCGGCGCTCGAGGCGAACTGTAAAAAGGGGCTGCAAACAGGTCGGTCAGTATCTTGGTGATAGCAACAAAAAATTTCTTCCCGAATCACATACAACAGCCCAATCAGATGCTCATCGGTGGTAGACACAGAGGACTCCTGAAAGGCGGAGCATGCCTTGGATCCCTTGAGCGATATGCAGTTGGCCATGGCGGCGGAAGGCGTTGTCGATAAGAACGAGAACGATCCCTCTCGTAGCTCGGGCGTGCTCGCCGGATTTTAAACCCTCCTCTGCCAGTGATGATTTGCCGCGTCCTTTGCTAGCCTCTTTCCGGTCAAGTTGGATTGACCTTCTGGTCATGAATCAGTTTCGAGAAGGTTATTGGTGGCTGCTTCGATGAGATGCGAAATTCATCGTCTGGTTTGAAGTTGATCACCGTGCACTGCGCGCGGGGAAATTCAGGCTCGCAGCTGGGAGCTTTTGTTCTGTGTAATGGCACACTGGTTCCTATGCGCGACGTCGTAGGGGCAGGTCCGTCGTCGGATCGCGCTTCGTGTCGGTGGACAACCGTGATACCGGTCACACGAGCGCGCAAACACCGTCGGCAAACTTGTTTACGCAGAGGCGTAAGCTCGCACAGGGACGAGGTGTTCGGCAGGCGACAAGGCGTAGTCAAGGATCGATTCCACTTCAGAATAGCGACATTAATGTTCGCTCTTGTCGAGAGTGAAATAACAGCGCCAAGCTGTACCGAAAAAGGGAAGCGACAATGGGGGGAAATCGGCAGGCGAAGGAAGAACGGGAAGTGGATGTTCGCACGGCAGCCGCGAAAATCGACCGTCGCGAAAGGAGCGATTGGTGTGGGCTGCTGCAGGAACAGGCGGTTCAAACTTTGGGGCGAGGAGCTGCCACGGCCCAGGGCAACGACAGAGAGGGGATGAATCAGTCAAAACGAATGTGAGAAACGAGAGCAAGAAGTAGAAAAACCGTGGGGTTCGGTGTCACCCCTCAAGACTTGACTTGACGATGCGGGTGAGGAGAATTGAAGAACAGGTGGAAACGTGCTGGTTTGGGGCATTCAGCAAAACGAAACGGGAGATTGGTGACAGACCCACGAACCAATTTCGCTTGAGGTTAAGGTCTGGGCGTGGCTTTACCTCTTGGGGTTTAGCACTCTCAGACCCCTGCCCCGGTATTACCGTAAACCTCCGGCTCCTGGCTTGCTGATGCCTCGAAACACTTGACCTCTTCAGGGCGAGCTCTCAATACTACCATTGGCGGAAGAAGGTGGAGAGACCGGGCATGGACGGCCGGTTACAGCACGCTTTGGGTTTGAGACGCCGTATAACAACCATGTTATATGTGTTAGTGTCCCAGACGACCAAAAGAAAAAAAAAAAAATCCCGAGCAACGTGCGGCTCAGCTAACCATGCCTAAAAGCTGATGAGTTGTTTGTGCTTCACGTAACTATGCCGTCTCGAATTCGAGTGACAACGAGAGCCAGTCTGCCCTTGGATTTGGCGCCAGAGTGAAGGTGGTGAATTTGTGGGCCAAGAATACTGAGCTCCAGCTGGGATGCAACGGAGGGAGCTCCAATGAAGAGGTAGACTTGACCGATATTGGGACCTAAGCATATACCGCTGTGCATCTATTTGTGGTGGGTTGCAAAACCAAACTGCAAGCCTTCCGCGACCTCCAACATCGTAATCCGATCAGCCATTACCCATAAAGACTTTTCTTGCGGGAGCCCTAGCGAGGGTCGATCAGGAATTCTTCAGCCTCGAAATGGTGGAGCTTGGAGCTTTGGCACTTGGGTCATCCAAGCTTGAACAGTTCGGCAAGGTGGGCCCGCACATGGCTGTGGATCCCCAGGTCTCAATTGGCTGCCCAAGGTTGACAGAATCTGGAACTCGCCCGAGGGGAACGTCTTCTCGGTTTGAGTTTCAAACGAGTCACCCCGGCAACAAAAAAAGGGCACACCAAAGAGTACCACGCCATCAACAACACTAGCAAAACGCACTCAAAAATGATGAATTCAATCACAAACTAATGACCAGTCATTCCGCCCTCCAACCCTAAACATTCCTTAAAGATCTGAGGGATCTGGTCGACCCAGCCATTAATAGTTTCCTGTTTGACCGCGGCCCAGCCTTCTTCTACAAGTGTTTGGTGTGCCCTTTTTTTGTTGCCAGGGGTGCGAGTGTACGAACGTACGTACTTAGTGGAGAGACATTCTCAAGTCCACGCTTTTGACTGCGTAATTACCTCTTTCCACAGTCATGGACGTTGAGCGCTTGATCGTTGCACTGGAATTGCCAGGGCAGCTCTCAATAAGCGCTCTGCTCCCAACACACCAGACAACTGGCTGAAGGAGCGCGATACACCGGGGGAGCATTTCCTGACGGCGTCTAATTGGCGCCCGGGCTCGTTGGGCTGCAGCCACCAGACACAGGGTCCCGGAAGGCGCAAGCCAGGAGGCGCCCCACAACTGCCGAGCCGTGCCTCCGCTACTTCGCCGCATCCCACGGCGCGCCGCTCGAACCGACCCTCATTTGCCCGACCAATCGTGGGAAGAGTTCACTCGGCTGGTACCGACGACATTCAACATCGCGCGAGGGCCATATCACGTCTTGAGATCTCAGAGACGAGGTGCGGAAATCAATGCCTTCAATTGCACACTCAAACACTATCACTCCTTCGCAATCAACCGTTGTGGCTTTGGCTCCCCAGTAAATGTTCAACCTTGGTTTGTCCCTTCGTCAACCAAGAAGCGCTAGTTCCCGGTCAATGAAATGTGTCGACATTTTCCCGGCGAGGTTTGACGCCGGCGACATGCTATCTCTATATGGATGAGGCCGATTTCAGATCGTCCACGACTGGGCCTTGCCCTGTTCTATTTTGGCATCACTGAGGGGCAGTTCTTTGTAGGTCTCAGACATGCGGCGATCCCATGTCGCACCTGTCGGGAACTTTATGCGATCTCGCGCTTTGCTCGACCATCCTACCCCGGATTCCCAAGCGGGTTCCCCATGCGGGTCTGGGCGGGTTTCAATCTGAACACCATATTTGACCGGAAAAAAGATATTGCACCCGTAGCTACCGAGTAGTCAGAGCCATGGATACTGATGAACGGTTCAGGTTTGCGGGCTGGCTAGAGTTCCTAGAATGTGAGATCAACAGGTTGAACCCCGCGATGTTTGGTTTCTTTGTCAGAAACTGAAATGTCCAATCCATACCTGGGCAAGGGCCCCATGGGTCCTTTCCACCTAAAAACGTGCATCTGTCGTTGCAATGCATGCATGGACTTGTCCCAAGAAATTGTTCACCGAGTGCTCTGAAGTCGATCAAGATAATGCCAAATGTTTGTCTACCCGTCTATTTATATGAAATTTCCGTGTCGATATCAAAACAGAGATAGCAAGATGCATTGCGTCAATGTGAAGGCATGAATGTGACAACCGCCAAACAGACTCCCTAGGTAAGGCATGAGATCATGCCGCCCCTCGGGCAGTTCTAGCTGGAAAATATGAACCGAGTGTAAACTGATTGTGACGACCACGAAAACAGAAACAGCCCGAGGGAGACAAACAGGTTCCACACAACTTTCAGACCGCAACGGCTATCAACCTGAAGCCTGAGGCCACGCCGCTACAAGGACCAGGAAGGGGACTTTGCTCGCTCGCCGTGCTTGCTGCCACCTGGCCACCCGCTTTTGTTACTCAAACACTCGTCGCCAAAGTCGCTCAACCCATCAAGTTTGACGCAGGACAAGAAGCCGCCCTCCTTCCTGCGACGCCTTCGCGCCTCTTCGTCATCCCCATATAACTCTCGCTTTTTGCATTTCACGTCAGCCCTCGAGTTCTGTCCGTCAAGACCAATACCGGAGGAAAAACATAATAGAAGAGAAGAGGTAGGAAGACCGACCAAAGCTTTGTCCATCCAATCCATATTTGATGTTCTGACGAGGCTGCTCTGGCTTGCCCCATCACCATACACGCTGCTCGCGGGCCTGATGAGCCTTGGGAGGCTCCGGGCGCTCCGCCTTATTACTGCTCGCCATGGCTCGGCCGACATTCCCTCCACGAACGTCTGATCCGAGTCTGCCCGTCGTTTGCCCCATCCACTTGCCCTCCCCCTTTTCCTCCTATCTCTTTCAAAAGCCGCCTGGGACACGAGCGCGCCGCTGCCTGCCATTCCCAGTTCGGCACGCGAGTAGTGGCCCGGAGCCGAGCTGCCATCGGGGATGTGAAACCGCCTGTCGAACCGGGACAGGGCGTAAGTGAAAACGACGATGAGCTCGACGCCGTAGTTGAAGCAGTAGTAGCACGCCCTGCCGTGAAACCACGCGGGCCGGTCCACGGGCCGGGGGTAGAAGGCAACGACGGCACGGAACGTCGCCCCAGCCGCCAGCAACGTTGCCGTGAACGTCAGCAGCGCAAACTTGGTCCGGAAATGACCCTCGCCAAACTTGTCGATCCGTGTCCTTCTCGGTACCGCAGCCGCCAGCGTCACCAGCGGCACAGGCAGAAAGGCGTAGACAGCTAAGTAGGTTGCGCAAACCAGCTGCACTTTCCTCACCACCTCTCTCTTCTTGGCGTCATCACCACCATCAGCAGCAGCAGCAGCAGCAGCAGCTCCTTCTGACCCTGGCGGCGGTGGCGGGGCGATGAAGAAGCCCTGGACCGTGACCGTGACGACCAAGATGAGGACGATGACGGCGCTGGCGAACAAGGCCCAGAACAAAGCCGAGGCAGGCTTGCTCCAGCCGAAGAAGGGGTGATAGGCGCGGACGATACGTTGGGCAAAAACGAGGTTAGTCACGAAGAGGAGCAGCACGCCCGCTGCCGTGAAGATCTGCGCGGCGACGGCGAGGCGCACTACGGTGGGGCGTGGGGGGTCCCTTACGTCTCCTGGGTCACCGCTCTCCGCCGCCCACGCAATGCGCAGCGCCAGAGCGACCGTCCGTGCCGCGCAAAACACCATGAGCAGCGCGCTGAACAGGAACTTGTAGCTGCGCCGCCGGTTGCGCCGGTACACACGCATGTTGGCGGCCCCCGCTGCCACGAAGAGGGCCAGGAGCACCCCGCTCACCGGTATGTCGGGCACCGGGAAGGGCGCCAGCCCGAGCTGGGCCGTTTGCGGGGGGTACGGCGGTCCGGCGACGGGCTGTTGCGGGGAGTTCTAGTGAGTGAGTGAGTCAGTGGGTAAAAGACAGTGAAGGGACTTGGAGCAAGAGGAGTTGGTGACGGGGTATCTTAGAAAAGGGGTATGATAAAAGAATAAGAGAGAAAACTGCACTAAATGAGGGGGTAGCGGTGGCTCATAGAATAAAGGAAGCGTCACAAATCCAAGGGTTACAGGGTCGGGAGGGAAAACGGCAGGTGGCGGACAGGATAAGAAATGACACACCGTAGAAACAGACCCTGTTGCTGCTGAACCACTGGCATTCTCTGATGCTGTGGCAGACATCGCAGAGCTAGACATTTTTCTTCCTCATAGTCGGCCAAAGACTATGGCAACCACGAGAAAAGGGTTGGCAGAGACAGGTGAGTGGCTTTTCCGGAAATCGGGTCAGCCAATCTATGTAAGGGGAGGGGCACAAACGCAGGGCACCAAGGGGTGTTGACGGTGCCTTGTATGTCATGAATGTGATTATGCTGCAGGCACTCGGTTGAATAGCATCCCAATGTTGGCGATTTTCAACCTTTTCCCCCCCTCGGCATCGGTAATATGTGACGAGCAGAGAGCGTATATAACGTCATCTGCAGAATACCTACATTGAGGCTCAAACAATTGAGCGGCATTGTGCTTAGAGCACTCGAGAAAGTGCGCGGCAATGGGATGAGTGCAAGTGCGAGAAGAAGCTGCGAGAAGAAGCTGCGCGAAGCCCCAAAGGCAGTGAGGCTGCTGACGAGGATACCTTCATATTCGGACCACGGACTTTCTCATATCTTTGCCGGCCAGGCTTTGGCTGTCTCGGATGTTGGCTGGTGTTTTCGCTCAAGGAGCATTAGTACGAGAACGACAGAAGCATGGAAACGGGTCAAGCCAGCTTCGCTATCCAAGCCTTCTGGGCAGTTGATTGTTAACTAGCATAAGATAGGCGAATCACTGGATATTGCAACTCTTGAGATAGGCCCGTCGTTAGCAGTTACTCCCGTGGAATCAGACTTAAAACATGATTTTGCTCACATACATTGCCATGATGACATGCTGTGTCTTCTCACATGTCACAAACCGAACCTGCGGCGCTGAATCGATCGGTACCAACTGCATATCCGTCAGATTTTCCACTATTCCGGCATATGCAGCACGCTGACGAGTGTCCCGGCGATTCCAGGCAATGTAGGGTATATCAAGTTGTGCACATATCGTTTCGAAGCGAACCAGCGGGCAATTCATCCTATTTGAGGGCCGGTGGAGAAAGGGACATTCTGCGTAATCCTCCTCTCACCCCCAAGATATGTCATGTCAGGCTGGGAGAGCTTGGAACCTAGGCACTAGACAAGACGACAAAACTTGCATTGATATCGGAAACAGTGCTCGCATGGCACATCTAGCCCACCCCCGTTTCGCTCCGTAAGCGGGACGCAGGTTTCTACAATTGGTGTCAGTCCACCCCAAATCTAACCGGTTGCTAGTCTCCAAACCCTGGCATGCTCCATAACCTGAACCGAAACTGGGCGCTTGTTCAACTTGTCACGGAGAGAAGGGTCGAGCAACTGTTTGACCTGTTGTTCTCTTTTGGATCACCATTGTATGTACCTTAACGTTGCGCTGTTCTTCCCGCGCTTTCAGCGCAACGGTAGCCTGGCACGGGACCAGTTGCAATGTACCCCCAGATTCGTTCCCCCGCACTATGCCAGTCCTTGCTGAGCGCGGGTGCGCGGCCAGATGCCAGCGTTCGCCTTGTCATTACAAGAAGTAATCGGGGGTCCCTGAAAGGTGGTTAGTGAAAATGGATCGCAGCATTGCGAGACCGGGCAAGGCTTACTTCTAGACACCATGGGTTCTCCCGCCCTCGGGCACGGGTCGAATTGCAGGCTGTGAGTTTTCTTGTCAGCGTGGATGTCCGCAGCCGGCTGAAAAATATACGTACAATGTGTATTTCAAGTGCTCGTCGATCTCCATTATCGCGGCCTGGTTGCCGCACCTGTAGCAGTAGTTGGGCGCTGCCAGGTTGTTAGTGAACAAAACTCACTACACGTTTGTACCGTACAGCTCACCAGAAAAGATGGTCACGACGTTTCTATCCTGCGACCAATTGTACCCCTCCATCACGAGCTGATGCGCCCGGGCAATCAAGGTCAATCCATTGTTATGGTTGAAAGCCTCTGATATGTCCTGGCCGAACGTGTACCCCGCACCGCGGGGTGAGATACCCCAGCCGCACCTGTCGTCGGGGTCGGACCAGAGGAGATCGCACATGGGCCCCTCGTGCGGCACTTCCTGAATCCGGTCCAGGGCCCTGATGTTATCGAGGGTGTCGATGCTTGGAGAGAGGCCGCCGTGCAAGCAAAAAATCTGGTTGTCGATCAAGGCGGTGAGAGGGAGGTAGTCGAAGAGATCGGTGAAATACTTCCACACGTTGGCGTTGCCGTACTTTCGCAGGCACTCGTCGTAAAAACCGTAAACCTGGGTGATCTGTCGGGACTCGTGATTGCCGCGCAGGATGGTGATGCGCTGCGGGTATCGGATCTTGAGGGCCACAAGCAGGGTGACGGTCTCGACCGAGTAGTACCCTCGATCGACGTAATCCCCTGCGCAACACCCAATCGTCAGAACATCAAGCTCGCCTCGCACCGCCTGTCACTCAGGGATCTCAGCAGGCCGTGCCATACCCATAAAGAGATAGTTGGTGTCGGGGTTTGGGCCGCCGATCTTGAAGAGTTCCATCAGGTCATGGAACTGGCCGTGGATGTCGCCGCAAACGGTGACGGGACATTTCTGAGAGCGTTAGTCTATCGAGAACCGTGTCCTGCGCTGCCCACTCTAGCGCGGCGAGGTAGACATACGACGGGTTGTACGTTGGACTCTTCTTGCAAGACCTCGCGTGCCTATGGCAGGGAGTCTAGTTAGCACAGGCCGTTGATCTTAGAAGAAAATGTTTGCCATGTTTCGGAAGAGAGAGGCAGTCTCAAAGGGTGGTTGATGCAATGAGCGGGGGAGGGGGCAAGGGTGCGGGCGACGAGACCAAGCCGTTGGGAGGGGTAGAGGAAACGGTAAGGTCGCAGGTCGAGACGGACCTTTTCGCACAGTCTCTGAACATCTGATTCGGCCAGTTGCTTGCACTGCATCAAGCTCTCGATCCATCCGTCGAGCGTTGGAATGGAGGCCGGCTCAATGTTGGCCGGGGCCAGCTCGGTGGGCACGCGCCCAACATCCTCCATGTTTGTATCCATTCCCGCAATTGAACCGTTCGCTAAACGATGTGTGGTGGACGAGTCGTTGTCGGGGAGGGGTCCCGTCGAGTTCTCAGAGTGCAGTCGGCCTGCTTGGAGGTCGTCGCGAAGATGGGAGCAATGACGTTTGTGTCCACTGGCACGTCGTTTGTGGTCGCGGCGCGGGTCCAAGGTCCAAGGTCTGGGTCAAAATTGGGCAGGTGGGCGGGTGTTCTCCAGGGGCTGCTATTTCCTGTTTAGCGGGTTGGGGGTCCGGGCAATCGTCGCGGTCGAATTTCCAAAATAAGGAAACCTCGAGATGACAGACGCTCGCTCGTGCAGCTGTCGCAGGATGGGCTAACTCCAAGCAAAGGGTATAATACCAAATGCGATGAGGGGACAAAGGCGATGTTATTCTGAAATGCAATGCGGTGCGCTGATGTCGGCACTTCCTTCCTACGCTACCTACTGCGGCCCGTGCGTCAGCTTCCCCACCAACTTTAGCGGGCGAAGTTGGTGAGCTGAGGTTCGTAAGGCCCAGCCAAGCAACGCAAAGTACTGATACCCCACCTGTGGACCGCCCAGCTTATCAACTCCCTTGCACCCCAGGCGAGGCGAGACATGGAAAAGCAAAGGGGGGAATCCTGGCATCCAAAGGAGCATCAATTACGAAGTAGGTAGAGGACTCTGCTCGTCCCATCAAATTTTTTTTTCCCTCGGCAGGTGTCTGGTGTAGCTTGAATTAACCATGTAATTCCTCCTGTTATATCTCAAAGATCTACCACCACGTTGGCAAGGTGCTAGACAAAAACCTTCGATATGCTGCTCTCAAGCAGATTGCTCAGTCATAACCAGCCCTAGCCCAGCCGGCGCGTTGGACGACGACGACATCTCGGCCGCCGCAACCACATTCTGGCCGACCAAGTCCCGGAAATCCAAGCCGACCTCAGAGAGCATACCGGCATGGTCCTTAGCCGTATCAACGCACCGCGTCCACACCTCACTTCCCTCCTTCTCGCCGCTCAACTGCCGGGCAAGGATCGCATTGAAGGCGTCCACCTCCTGCTTGGCCCACTTGACGCAAGCGCTCATCATGGGCGGCGGAAAGCACGCCTGGAAGCAGCTAACCGTGTTACGGATGATGGCGAAGTAAACGAAGGAGATTTCCCAGATGTACTGATCCAAATTACCTTGGAAGATACATTGCCTGTAGTCATATCAACGTTAGCCGACAGCCTGGGGACATCTCTCCATAACTGCCTACCTTGATCGTTTGTGGATCGTCTCGCTCCGTGCCTCTAGATATGCTTCACGTGCCCGATCTTCGAGGCCTAGCCGGGTCAACCAAGACACGTTCTGCTTCGTCTTCCGCTGATGGTTGTGGCTGCTAATCAGCTCCCGCACCACCAAAGCGGCCAACTTGGCCCGCCTCTCGTCGACCTTGAACGAGATAAAATCTTGCGCGATGACATTGTTCTTCAGGCCGTGCGCTAGACCCTTCAGTTTCTCGACGAGTGCAACTGACGGTTCAATCTGTTGCAGGGCGATGTGAATGTCGAGCTCGTCCATCTGGCTCTCGACCCACCGGAGGTTCTGTTGCTTGCCGTCCACCTCAATCAGCATATCTTTGATGTCAGACAGGGTCTCGAGGAGCTCTGTCTTCTGTAGCAAACCGGGATCGCGCGAGGCAAAGTAGTTGATGGTTTCCTTGGCCTTGTTCGTAGCCTCCCTCTCGGACTGAAGGTTTCGCCGCAGCTCCTCGACTCGTTTCCGAATGTTGAGAATCAACGCTGCCTTTTCCGGATCCTCTGACTTTTCGGTGCGGTAGATGAAGGATTCATTCTGGCCACCGCCTCGCACCATCACAGCATCGGCGAGCTTATTCCTCCCGCTGGACGAGTCGCTCGAACCGGCCATGTCCACGACCTCCACATCCAAGAGGTGCCAGCAGCGATCCGCCACGAGCTTTGTCATGGGGGCGCGGCCATCAGCGGCAGCCGGCACGTCGGTCTTGCGCTTCTTCCGCGAAGCGATGAGCAGGTGGTCGTTGAGAAGGAATATCTGCATTGCTCGACGGGATCTGTACGTCGCATTGTCCAGCTCGACCCACGGGCCCGCGTTCTGGACGACATGGCGGCCTGGGATGTTGGGGAGGAATTTCTGCGAGCCCTCGACGTTCTTGTACAGGGCCTGCATTTGAGCGCTCCACAGCGCCGTCCTATCGGCCACGGAGCTCCGCTTGTCTCTCCTACTCAACCCCGTACCAATCTGACTGCTGAAGCCTGCGTCTTCAACGCTGTTTGAAGCTGACCGTAGGGCGGTGGTGTTGGCTTTTAGCTCTGCCATCAGGTTCCTGAGGGTGCGCATCTCGCTCTTGAGCTTCTCTGCCTCTTTGCTAATTTTGATGAACTGGGTGCGGTTCTGATAGACATTTTGTTGGAGATCGGTTGACACTCGGCGCTTGAGTTTTCGCAGAGCCGACTCATACTCGCGAATCTCGTCCTCGGTGGCCTCGCTGAGGATCTCGGCGACATACTGCTCAGGGACCAAATTCGAGTCTCTTAGCGCTCTCACGTCCACCTGAACGCCCGCACCACCTCCCCCACCCTCGCTTCGCCCTCCTCTTGACGGCGGCGGCCGGCGATCTTGAGCTTGGGATTGCACGTATTGATCGAGACTAGGAACCGCAGGCACTGGATTTTTCGTCGGGTCAAAGTCGGCAGGGATGTTGTTGAAGCGCGTCGAGTACCGCTTCTTGACGAGATCTGAAGTCTACAGTGGAGGACGGTTAGCCCTTGGACCCGGCATATGGGACGGAGGCAGAGAAGCAGACTCACTTTTGCGCTGCTCTGAGGTGGGGGTCGGGGACGAGGCCGGGGCGCATCCTCGGCAGATGGGCGCCCTGCGGGAGCCTGGGAGTTGGCACCGTCTTGCAAGATGGGCCCGGAGATCTTGATGGCCGTCCGACCTTTCCTCTTCCCCCCACTGCGCAGCGATATCTTAGACCGTTCCTCAGACATGGCGGACAACCAACACGTGCGGCATACGACTCGTTGGACAAAAGTAAAGTCGGAATGGACCTGCCGCCGCAGGTTTCAGATTCAACCTTTACGGCAGCAAATTCACGACTAGTACTGGCTTTCGAATGGCTGTTGGCGGCTAGGTAGAGACGACGTTGCTGTGTGTTTCGTTCTAAGCAGCGGCAAACAGTGGGATCCGGGGTTCACTGTAGTAGCACGTGGTCTGTGCATGTCTCACACTCTCGACGACGCCCCGCCCCAAGCCTAATTTCTAAGCTCTTACGTCCGTACATCCATTTACAAACTACACCAGTAGCTACGTTACGAATAGGTCATTGGTATAGCTACATGACGATCTACACAAATATACATCCCGACGAAGGTACTGCCCGGGATTCGGTTACCATTTTTAATGATCTCGTTGCAGCGCATCTCAGGACTATCTCACACCAAACGCTCCCCCGGATCCGGGTTTTCCATGTCATCGTCGTCGTCCTCAAACTCTGCGTAATTCTCCACATCATAATCGTCGCCCCTCTTTGGCTCGATAACGTCGTCATCGCCCTGCTCGTCCACCTCATCCACCTCATCCACCTCATCCAATCCGACCGCATCCTCCGCCGAAGCAGGCTCTGGACCTTGAGGCTTGAGAAGCCCTTCCCTCGTAGGCATCGGCTTGACTTCCTTCGTGTAGCTCAACTGCTCGTCCTCCCCCGCAACAGCCGATGCTCTGTCGGCTTTTTGCCCCCTTAGATCCTCGTCGCTCCCCTCCCCAGCGACCGCACGGAGACCAAGGTTGGCCCGCATCTTGCGCTCCTCTTCCCTGGCATCGTCTCCGAATTCCACGAGCAGGGAGCGACTGTCGCGGCGTGCCCGTTTCGTGAGCCGACGGACCTCAGGGTCAGAGTCCTCAACGTTTTCGGGCCCTGCCTCGGCTGGCCGCCCGCGGGCATGTTTCAGCGAGGGCCGTCCATTAGAGTCCGGGAGGCGGTTTGCATCCTCGCCGTCGTCGTCATCATTGCCGTCGTTCTCATCCTTTTCGTTCCGCTCCCCGTCACCAGATTCGGTGTCGACGGGTGATGTTTCCTTGGGACGGAACAATGGGGCAATATTTGACTTGTTGCCATGGCCATTCTTTTGATTATGACCTTGTCCGGTGCTGGCATGACCGTCGTGTTCATCGCCTTTAGTATCTGCCTCTTTGTCTTGCTCACTCCGAGGAACCACCTCTCCGTTATCCAATTTCTCGTCAGGGTGGATGGTCCCAATGATGGGAGGTGGTTTATCACGGCTAAGAACAGCCGAGACAGCAGCGGCATCGGCATCGATTATGGGTTCGTCTGCGGCCCCCTGTTTGAAAGGATTGCCTATAGCTACTAACATACGCAGTATGCTATCGTCCGTAAATTTAATTGCTTGCGAGCTCCCCTCAAACTATGGACAAAGTAATGACATAATTTTCTTTGTACCATACTCAGCTTTGCACTATTCTGTCTCCCTTTCGGCTATTGCCGCCTCCACCGTCGTTTCAAGGTTCTAGGTTTCTTGTGCCATAATGAACCAACCAACCAAGGTGACACTCCTTGAGCTGCGTGATCTTTGTTGATCGCATGTGAGATAAACAAATTTTGGAGTTCTCCCTTAAAACGCGAACGATTTTGCGCCATCGTGATGGGCGTTAGCTCCAAAATTAAAACTCAAGCCAGCAACCCAATACCGGCAAACGTTGACACGCCCAGAACATATATATTCAAAGACCCGTAGCTGATCTGAGCCCTCGAGGACGGGTCTTCACTGCTTGTTTCATCGTGGCGGGTTGTGGCGGACTTTTCGGCTGCAGCTGGTGCGGTGGCGCTACAGATCGGTGTTTGGTCCAGCGCGGCAAGGTTGAGAGACTGCGTTTTATTGCTGAAGTAGGCGTCATCCGAGTTGGAGCGCTCCCGAATGCTGGCCCAACTGTCGCCGTCTGAGGCGTCCTTGAGCGAGACGCAGTAATCGTACTTGTAACCACCCCCACAGATGCTGAGCCCATCACTCTTAACGGAGTCCTCGTCGCTAATTATGCAGGCGTCGTAAATCCCGTCCATGACCTTGTCCAGATTGTTGAAAAAGTCGTCGCCACTGCTTGCCATGCACCTGTGGCAGGCTTCGCGGAAAGGATAAAAGCCTTTCCATGTGTTGTCACAGATGCAGTCTTTAATGTCCTCTCCTTCTCCGCCAGAGCTGTCGATCTGCTGACATCTAACTACAACCCTATACAAGCCGGGGCATGTGGTGCACTCGTCGAGCTTGTTCGGGCCGTTCGGTACGTCGACAGGGACGAAATCGAGCGCCGAGGCACCGGGGAGAAGGAGTAGCGCGACGACCACCGCGGAGCCAAGAGTCGAGGGCATATTTGATAAGATATTGACGTCAAGTTGACTTGAATGCCATAACAGGTGGAAAACTGAAGACTAAAAATTTGAGTCGTTGACAGCTAAGGGGGAAGAGGGCTGTTCATGGCTTTAATAACATACCAAGCTTTACCCAATGCTGGACTTAGATACCTCGGGTATGTGGAGCCCAGGACATGAGCCGACGTGAAAGTACGGAGTACGATAATGCCTAATGACACGGCTAGGCTCGTGGACGCAGTACAATCGTACCCACTTGGGTTCGGCCTAGTTCTGAACCCCAGGATTCAGGGCTGACTTAGCATTCAAATTGAAAGTCAAGTATTTACGAATAATGGTCTTGGATTGGTTGGGTGGCTTGACAGTGCGTTGGATTTATTACATATATATATAGTCGATAGCTATCATGACCGAAACATCCAGGCTTGAAAAAAACTCTTGAGTAGGCTTCGAACAGTTAAGGCTAAATGCCAAGTGCCTATGGAACGGAAGCTTGTTGGTAGGCACTATATCGAGCGGCGAAGACTGTTGATATTTCTGATCCTGTCGCTACTACTCTCATCATCGTCGTTGTTGTTGTTGTTGTTGTTGTTGTTGTTGTTGTTGGAGGAGGAGGAGGAGGAGGAGGAGGAGGAGGAGGAGGAGAGTGAAGGATGGGCGAACCCACGCCTAAGGGTAGAAAAATAAAACGAATTTGGCGCCAAAGGGTTCACAACCACAAAGATTGTGATGTCTGCCTCGTCTGTTGCATCGATAATCAGCCAAGGTTTGGTGGAGCGAGATGGATGGAAGGATCAGAATCCCAACCAACCCCGAAGGCGGAGCCCTCAATGAACGGAATAACTACCGTATAGAGACATTTGTGCCGTGTTATCCGAAAAACTGTCCATGCACAAGCCGAGAGCCCCTACTTGCAGGTAGCTTGGGCAATCTTTGATTTTCCCTCCTCGATCTTCAATGTCGCTGGCTGCTGCTAGGCAGCGTCATACCACGCATGAACAGAAAGATGAAAGTACGCCCCATGCAAAGACATAATTACAGGTACAAAGTACACGCGATAACACGAGGGCCTTGTGGAAGCAAAGGTGTCTCCGGCAAAAGTGACTTGGATCAGAGGACGTCGTCAATCTACGTCGACGTGCCTTAGTTCGCACTCAATCATCTAGTGACTACACCCGGGCTGCTTCTCCCTCATGATTGCGCTCTATGAGAGCAGATGGTGTTGCAATACTGCTCCAATCAACGGTGAATCGGGCTCACGCTGCCACAGAATATCGTGGCCGAAGCCGGTAAATCCTCTGCGCGCCAACCAAAACCCCGGAGCAGTTCGGCTTATGAGGCTCGGAATCGGCAAATTCTTGGACATAGTGTTCGTGACCGAACACCAAGTATATATAAGTAAAGTAACGATACCTGGAGTACGACTGAGATGCTTTGTCGTCGCCTCTTTTACCATAAGAAAGATAGCAATCAGAAACTGTTCCGTTATTGAGGTGACGGTTTCCAAAGGGTGCTTGACACCAACATCGCCCACCATTGTTAGTTCCCCAAAACTCCACAGGCCTTGTCCCTTCCATCGCTCTTCCAGTTTCATCATGGCATCATCTCTCGCAGACACACTCGAAGCACTGGCCGAGAGGCTGAGCAAGACCGCTCAAAATCTCCGCTCGGGCAGTTTCTCAATTGAGACCGACACCGTCCAGCGGATGAGCCTTCTGAAAGCCGGCGCCGACTTGCTCGACGCCGTCACTTTGTCCAAAGACAGAGTCTTGACGTGGCTGCCCCAGTTTGCTCACATCACTGCCATCCGCCTATTCATCAAGTGGAAGGCGTTTGAAAAAATTCCCACTGGCAATGACGCCACTATCTCGTACACGGAACTAGCTGCAAAGCTGGGTGCCGATGTGTCGCTGATAAGTAAGACGCCCGTTTCTACTCCTTCCCAGTCCATCATGCTCTGGAACGACAGCCCCCGGCTCACCGCCTATCTCAGCGCGCTTCACGCGAGCCCTCGTTGCGAACGGCACCCTCAAGCAAGTCGGGGCGGATCGTGTGGCACACACCGAATTCTCTCACATTTTCACCTCCCCCAATCCCATATGGGCCATGTTGCAACAAGGGTATGTGAGTTTTTCAATCGGTCGGAAAACGTTCCCCTCCCCCCTCCTCTCTTAGGTTCCGATCCCGCCGCCCCGCCAGAGGAAAACGACCGTCAGCAAAGTGCTAACACAAAACACCCACCCGCAGTTTCGACAGCCACCTGGCCTCGTGGGTGGCCATGCCGAAGTACTTTGACCGCTTCGGGCTCACGGCAGAGCCCACGGACCGCCTGCAGACGGTGCTTGCCTTCGCTGAGGGCCGCCTTGGCGCCACCGTTTGGGACATCCAGCATGCCGATGAGGAGCGGTTGCGCGTCTTCATGATGGCTATGGGCGTCATCGAGGAGCAGATGCCCCCGCTAGGCGCCTACGACATTGGATGGGTCGCCAAGGAGACCGCCAGACAGCCTGCTGACGACCAGCGGCCGCTTCTCGTTGATGTCGGCGGCGGCAGGGGACACGCGCTCAAGGGCATTCTGAAGCTGACACCCGACCTGCCCGCGAACCGATGCGTGCTCGAGGACCTGCCCGAGGTGGTCGAGGCAGCCAGGAGGGAAGTCCCTGAACTGGTCGACGTGCAGATGATTGCGATGGATTTCCATAAAGAGCAGCCCGTCAAGAGTGAGGATGTTTTTCATATTACAATCACTCCGCGTCCCTGTTGTCGGTTGTTGATGTTGTTTTCATTGTCGTGACTGGGCATGAGCTGACAACCTTTGCGTCGAATAAGGAGCCCTGGTTTACTACATGCGCCGGTGTCTCCACGACTATTCGGACGAGGACTGCGTAGGGATGCTGCAGCACATTTCGGGCGCCATGGCAACCGACAGCAGGCTGCTGATCGTCGAGACCCTGCTAGGCGACCGACCTTCGCCGTTTCAAGTAGCCATGGACCTTGCCATGATGACCATCTCGGGCAAGGAGAGGACGTTGGACAACTTCCGGGATATCACCGGAAAAGCGGGCCTCAAAATCACCAACGTCTCACAGATTCCCGGTGGTAGCGCAGTCATTGAGTGTGCCCTGGCTTGACCGGGGCGGCTATGCAGGTTTATAATGATCCGTGGGGCAAAATCTGGAAATAAAAAATCATACACATGTATTGTATCGCCTGTATGACCTGTATGACCTCTCAGCTCATCGCAAAAGAAATTTCAGTTGCCCAATTGAGAGTCATCGCAAAACGACTGAATCATCATTGTGCCATCCCCGGAAATCGCGATTCATAGATTGATAGAACCGAGCCCATAGAAGTGGTGCGGTGGTGTTCATGTAATCTCGTCTTTGCAGTTTGACCATATGCGACTCAGTAAAAGGACATTCTGATTTGTGTATGTCGCCGCGCTGTGGTGTTAGTGTGGAAGGAAGCGGCGCAAGTGACAAGGTTGCGGCACTCTCCGGTTCCAGGTCGCTCTCTGCTTAGACTAGCCAAATCCGACCGGATGTGGGCCAATGTCGGCCCCACCGAAATTTTGGAGTAGCCTTGACAAAGCTTTGTACGGGAATCTCGTTATCAACGAAAGTCGGCTGCTACTTGCTGCAACCATACCGCGCATCGCCCAACCCATCAAGCTCTTTCCCATCCCGACCGCATTATCTCACGGCGTACGCCAATCTCCTCACATTACAATGTCAGCAACATCATCACAAACCGCCGTGGTTGCGACGGCTACCGTCGCCGCTGTGGCGACCGGTCTTCTTGGTATGCCCATTCCATGCCCGCTCCCCGGTGACGTTGACGGCATTGGGAATACCCAAGAAAAAGGGCCTATGGGCTAAAGTCACCATTTGACTGACTGCAACACCCTGTTGACTGTTTCTCTTACAACAGCATACGCTGCCTACTTCGACTACCGCCGCCGCCACAGCGCTGATTTTAGGAGGCAATTGCGCCGCAGCCAGCGGCAGCAACAGCGCGCCGAAAAGAACCAGGCCGAGGCGAGTGCCAACGAGCGCAAGCAGGCCATCCGGGCCGCCGTCGATGAGGCCAAGGAGGAGGGTTTCCCCGCCAGTGCTGAGGAGAAGGAGGCCTACTTCCTGGAGCAGGTTCAGGCGGGCGAAATGTTGGGCGCAAACCGTACGTTTTCCATCCTATCTCCCCCGTGAGGAAAATGAAGAAGGGGAGGCAATAAGTGCCAGTCTGATCCGCGTCGACCGCTGACATGCATGTGCTCATCATTCCAGCTGCCAATGGTCTCGAGGCCGCCCTTGCCTTCTACAAGGCGCTCAAGGTTTACCCCACGCCGGGTGACCTGATCAACATTTACGACAAGACTGTGTCTAAGGTACTAAAGGCGATTTGATTTCCATCGTTTTGCGAGTTTGGATTTTGCCCATGCTGACACGAGTTCTTTTCTTCGTACAGCCCATTCTGGATATCCTCGCCGAAATGATCGCGTACGACGGGAGTCTCCGAATCGGCACCTCGTACACCGGTCCGGCTGGTGTCGATGTGGCCGAGTTGATGCGCGAGATGGGCGCCGAGATGGGTGCTCCTGGTGTTAGCTTGGATTAAATCGGCCTCGCCCAACTTCTGGCGGGGCTCCCGCGTGCCCAGAGAAGAATTCTCTAACCCCCAAGCAGAGGAGGTTGTTATTTCGGAACCTTTTCACGTCAAAACTCACTATCTACACGATAAGGAACACCCGCCATCTTTGAAGTATCTGGGCCTTCTAAGTACCTGGCGGGTGCTCAGTGGCATTGTACGATACGTCTTTCTCGGTCTTGTCAGACAAGCGCGAAGAGCGTCCGGCTTGGTTGAGAGGATACGAAGGATCAAGTATGTAAGAGTGGAAAAAATCAGTGTATACATAAACGCATCGCGGAAAGCAGCAGGGGTCGTTAGAGTTGCTTTTGGGTTAATGACGAATCAATGGCTTGATATAGATTGTTGATGGAGGGACCAACTGACTGCGCCTGACCAATCTATGCAGCCTCTATCGGTCGTCCCTTCTTATCCACTCTCTGATCTCGTGGGTCGAATCCGCCATTGCCCCAAGTTGCCCACTCGGGTGTTGGCGGGCCCATGTAATCCTCGGGGCTGAAGTCCCCATCTGGCCCTTTCTCCTCCAGCAGCTCGAAGAACCTGTCATAGTCGATGAGCGTGTGCCACTTCCCGTCGACCTTGAACCTCTCGCTCGCGAGAAGGATACAGCAGCTATGCGCGTGCTCGGCAGCGATGCCGTACTCAAGCCCCCTCTTCCGTAGCGCCCTCTCCAGCGCCACGACGAAATCGCACACCTCCTGGTAGAATGGTACGTTGGCCATAGTCAGCCCGGCGCTGCTCGACGTCGACGTGCCGCAATACGTGACGCCCTTGACCTCGACGAAGCACGGCAATCCTTTTTCCACCAGGTCGGCATACCCCTCGGCCTCGTCCTCAATGTTGAACCCCTTGACCAACGTCAGCCGGAAGACAGTGCGCTGGCGGAAGCGGCGCTCTCGCAAGATGTCGAGGCAACGCTGGAAGCGTTCCCAAAAGTCGCGGTGCAGCGGGCGGTCGATGCGGCGCAAGGACTCGCGGTTCGACGCGTCGATGCTGACGTACAACTGTGTGACGTGCTGTAGCGCCGCGAGCTGGTCCGGGTGCTGCGCGTTGCACACCAGGAATGACGATATGCGCTCGCCGTGTAGCATGCCCAGGAACTCGTTGATGTGCGGGTAGAAAATGGGCTCACCAACGAGAGACAGGGCACAGTGCCGGATGCGCATGGCCTCTGCGAAGCGCTCCGCCCGAACGCCAGGGACGCCGCGCATCATCTTGATCTTCTTGTAATGGTTCTCTTTGACACCGTCAAAGATGAGCTTGGGCGGGTCGACAACCCACCTCCAGGTGGTACCAACCGGGTTGGTGCCGTGGCGCCAGCAGAAAACGCACTTGTTGGAACAGGAGAGCGAGGGAGTCGACTCCATGCATTGATGCGAGTTGATGCCGTAAAAGGAAAACTTGTAGCAGGAGCCCCGGCCACGCAGGGCGGATTTCGTCCAGCGGCATATCTTGACTCCTGAGTGGGAGCCGACGATCGAGTAACCCTGTTTCGTCAGGGCTGCGTAAGTGGGCGAACTTTTCGGCACCATCTCCTTGACGGTGACGGTGGCAGCTTTCTTGACCGCCTGTTTCCCCTCTATCGTGAAGTCGATAGCGAGCGGCGGCGCTGGTTTCTTTGCAGAGTCATCTGTCCGCGACAACTCCATGATGCGACCGATATCCTCGACATCCTCAAGGCTTCCGGAGCTTCGCCCTTTTGCCGCCTTTGATGCGGGAACATCATCGATCATCACCTCTCCATCATCCTCTGCCTCCTCTTCATCGTCACTTTCGAGGGGATCCCCTGAGCCTGGCACGCCCTCTCCTAAAAATCCGGTCTGCTCCAACTGCTTAAGAACGTCGACTAGCCCACTGCGCCATTCCAAGAGCCTCTCCTTGCCGTCCCTCTTCCAGTCACCCATCCCCAGGGGATACGCACGCTTCCGACCGCTCAACTTGGCCATCCACTTGTCCACATCTTTTGCCTGAAAGCAGAACCCTTCCTCTTCGGTCGGCCATCCCTCCCTGTCACCGAAGCCAAATACTGAGTAGCCCAAAATAGAGGCAAGGGGAGAAGTGTCGATTCGGAAGTCATGATGAGTTTCTTGCAGATGTTCAAGGAAGGTGTCATTGATGCTGTCAATGTTGTAGCTGGGAATGACGAGAAGATAAAAGTGATCGACAGACTCGGTCTCGGACTTGGGGGGTGTGATGAAGTATTCGTCAAAGTCGATTTCCGCTAAGTCAAGAATTCGCGGAGGAAGGAACCTGCTAAGGTGCTCCCCTTCCGCAGAGCAACCAAGAGAAGCCGCCAACTCTTGGGTAAATGTTCTGGTGATTTTCTCCGTGCTAGCCGTTAAAGACGAGTAAAAGACCAAAACCTGGATCTTGTGTTCTTCGGTCCCCGGTTCTGTGCTTCCCCGCGTCTTTCTGTTGATGTCACCTCTGATTCTCCTTGGACCTTGCTTTGCTGACTTCCTGTTATTTCCTGTTTCTGTGCTTTTCGAGTCTTCGGAATCCTCCTCTTTGGCAATTACAAACTTGGGCTTCTCGTCTCGGCCAACACTCGCGATTTTTGAAGTCACCTTTGCGTCTAGTTTAGACTTCAGTTGCGGCCCCGTTCGATCGTCGGTGGAATGTAAGTATATCCGCAGGAGACCCAACACGAACAGAGTTGACATTATGATCGGGATCCGATGCTCGTGCCACAGCTGCAAACCATCTGCGGACGCAAACGTCAATCCCAGCTTCGCTGCTTCAGAACGGGCAACCCGAAGAACCACATACCTTGTATAATTTCCGCAAATACGGAGGGGGATACCCCCCGACTATCAGGGAACATGGTTGCTAGTGTTCCCCAACTCGGTGTATTTGCCGTACACCTGTAAATCCAATGGAGTTTGCGCGGTCACAAAAAGTTTTGGAGGGACCTCGAATCTTTGCCCCGCATCGATGTTAAGTTAAGCTTATCGCACCTTATCGCCTCCTCCATTACTTTGAACGCAGAGGCCACACTTTCTCCACACTGTCAAGCAACTTGGAGGGAAGTCGAGTGATCAGAGCGCAATATTCAAAAGAACAGTGTCATGACACTGGGCATCCTCGGAGCGGAACTAATATAGCTATCATTTTATCTTCAAATATCTACATGAATTCTGCTGACCAACAGGTTCACCGAGGCAGAGCCACCTGCTTACCTAGAAGAGGCTCTTTGAATCGCCCAGCGCACGCTTTGGGTTGTCCACCCCAAATGGCCATCCAGAGGAAACACTGAAGCATCGGCCCTTGCAGTCCATCTAAATTCTCAAATCCGCTACATCCTCGTCCTTATATTGCCCTCCAGCAGCTCCGCGAACCGTCCCTTCACGCTCCTGTCTCAGCTCGTCCAGCTCACTATCCTCCTCATCACCCAGAGCAATTGCGGCAGAACCCTGCTGCTCTTGCGTCTTTGGCGTACCCTCGTCCTTCTTCCCGATGATGACGTTCCCTGCAACGAGGAAGGAGGCACCAACCCACCAGAGCGGAGGGAGGGCCTCGGAAAAGATGGCGAAGCCGAGAATGGCCGTGATCACAAAGTTGGCCGAGGTGTTCATAATGGAAACTTGAGTCGTCGAGTTGCCCCTTGCGAGAGCCTTTGTAAAAAGGGTCCACATCTAGTGTCTTTGTAAGAGAATTGTTGGGAACAATATCAAGATGAAAGGAAACGTACCACGCCATTGAAGACAAGGTTCAATCCGAAGAATGACTAGTTTGTGCTGTGAGTTAATTTGCTGACTGCAAGGAAGAAGACCAGCACTTACACCTCTCACAAGGATCTCAACAAACCCCTCCACGCTATCAAGCCCCAGCATGTGCGCGATACCCAATGAGAACTTCGTCGTAAGCTCTGTCGTGGTTCTATATGCATGGGCATTAAAGCATTAGTGACCGATTCTCAACCCAACAGACCATAGACAAAAATAAAACGAGCTTTCAGATGTCAACTCACAACTTGGCGAAGACGCCGTTGAACGCTGCGCATGCCCCACTTGCAAGCGCAAGAACAACCCACTGGTTCCGCTGCGCCCAGCTCCGACTTTCCAGCGCCGCCGGTGATGGTGCCTCAACACCTCGCTCAGATGCATCGTCTGAGAGCGGCCGTGTCTCGTCATCTGAAGGTGTGGAGCCCATTCTGGCAACAGCCGGGGGTTGCTTCTTTATTTTAGAAGAGGGATGGGCCCTCTTCTTGGGAAGGTTTGAAGATATCTTTGAGTTGGAAGGGGCGTTTATGATGGATATTTGTGTTCCTGTTGCCTCTGAATCAGATGAAACAGAGGTTGTAGGCGCTTTCTCTGCGCCCTTGCGTGGGCGGAGGGTCGGCATCGTTCGACGCTTGAGGAGCTGCTGTTGTGGGTCAGAATGCTGAGGTCAGGAGGAATCTGGTTGTCTGGGCAGAGACTGGATGCGACGGGTGTGGATGATTGGATGTCGCACTGTACGTGATTGCACCCTGTCTCTACTCCGTCCACTAGGCCTAGACGTAATTACTCGGTATTCCTCCATTGCTCGAGGCACGCAGATTACACCTACTTGCGTTTTCGCAGGGACGCAAAAGGAAAATCGAAACGATGTCGAGAAGTTTGGTCGCAGGCAATCTCAAACCCAGAGGGACGAAGGAGCTCTATTGTGAACGTCTGGAATGACGGCACTTCGGATGTTCATGAAGCGTTGAAATAAGAGCCACAACTGCGTTCGCGCTGTAAATCAAATTGTTCATTCTGAACGCCGCTCTATGTATAGAGCAAGCACGCCTCTCCTACCCTAACCAGGTAACGCCATCCCAAACCCGTCCCTAAGTCCCCTGAGGTATCAACGCCAGTCATGACCATTTCAGATAAAAGGACAATTGCGACAAAGCACCGCTGTGGAAGTGTTCGTAAACCTCGGCTGACAGTTATCTTCGCTTCCGGAGCTTGAGGTTGCTGATGTAGTGATGAAAAAAAAAACTCTAGGCCTGTTTCTCGTTTCTGGTGCAGGAACGGGCGCTTTCCGGTGTTTTCACTCCCGCTTCCATTTCCATTTGGCGGTCCAGCCCAGGAATCGAGGGATAGTCTTGCTTTATCCACCCCTCCACCTTCGCAACTGGTCCCGGTTCCAGTTGGAAATGTCAAGGATTCTTCTACTTCTCATCCGTCTTCTTAGAACTGCAGCTGACAATTTTGACCTTGTCCGCCTGAACCGTATGGCTATTGTTGTCGAGCTTGAAAGTGACATTGCGGATGAGGAATGTCCAAACCTCATCGCAGAAGCGGTAGGTGTCGAGAGAGCCCTGTCACACCCTCAAAGTTAGATCACTTTCGATTTCCGAGTCGACCACCGTATCCCCAACTTCAGACCCAGGATTATCAATCAAACCATGCCCGATAACGCCCATCATCCGCAGTCGCCACACCCTGCTCGTTTCGTTTTGGGACAAGAAAGAAGTATTCACCTTGAAAGTCAGCCGAGCCCTGACTTTTTCACTTAATGTTTCGGCAATGACGCGGTCAAACTGGGTGAGGACCTTCATGGCAAGTTGCGGGTCGATGCGCTCGTCACCGATCAGCTCGTCAAGGGCATCTGTCAGAGCGACACCGAGACTATGTACGGCCCAAGGTTAGCATTGGCGATTCGGTTCCGGACATGCGGGGCTCGCGCGTGAAACCAAGATTGCATATTACCTTCCATGGCGATACAAGTCGTAATAATTGTTCGATGAACTCGCCATTTTGCCGAAGATTTCTCGCCGTGGATGCTCGGCGATTGAATACAGCAGTAGTTGGCGGGGGGGGGCTACTTGCTGGATTGGGAAGTTGAATGTTGTCGGCAGCCGGTTGTTAGTAAGCCTCAGGAGACGCGGGGGACAAGATCACGTGATGAGTCAACCGCGGTGCCGCCTTGGCGGTTGGCGGCGCTACTCGGTTGCCGCAGCTCCAACAAACAGCAAGCTCGAGGCCTCGGCGACGACCAGCTTCGGGAAGTGCATTCTTATCAACGAAAACCGGCTATCCCGGATACGACAACAACACTGCGGGAATCGATAAAATGGGTCTAACATACGGAATCGGCGGAATAGGGTCTACCCTGGCGGTTGTAGGAGCTTGTGAGTTCGAATCTTGAATGCAGCCATCAATGACCCGGCGGGCGGACTTGCTGACCGTCCACCTAACGCAGACATGCTCTTCACTGGCAGCGGTGAATCATTCAATGTACGCCACATGAGCACGACTTTCCCACATGCGATGCCACTCAACCATGCTCACACGACGAACATCTAGGTTGGCGCATTCCTCGAATCCGTATCCCCCTACGCGTGGGCAGACCTGGGCATCGCGCTATGCATAGGACTCTCAGTTGTTGGAGCAGCATGGTATGCAACCCGCAACCGACATCTGTTTTACTGGATAACATATTGATAACATCGGTTTCTGATAGGGGCATCTTCATCACTGGCTCGTCTATCCTCGGCGGAGGTGTCAGGGCACCGCGGATTCGCACCAAGAACCTGATCTCCATCATCTTCTGCGAGGTTGTCGCCATTTATGGGGTCATTATGGCCATCGTCTTCTCGGCCAAGATCAATCTTCTGGAGGGCGAGGCGACATGGTCGGCTGAGGCTTACTACACAGGTTACGCGGTCTTCTGGGGCGGCATCACGGTCGGCATGTGCAACCTCATCTGCGGCGTTGCTGTCGGTATCAACGGGAGCAGCGCCGCTTTGGCGGATGCTGCCGATCCCTCGTTGTATGTTAACCCCTCTCTTGAAGCGATTGGCACAATTGATACAGATGCTGACCTGGATGCAGGTTCGTCAAGATGCTGGTCATCGAAATCTTCAGCTCGATCTTGGGCCTGTTCGGTTTGATCATTGGATTGCTCGTGTCCAACAAGGCTCCCGACTTTGGCAGCGCTTAAGAGTCCCCTCCCAATCTCGAACCCACCGACTTACGGGTATACGAATATCTCAACTTGAGTTCAGACTGCACCGGCAAGCGTGTCTGTGTAGCTTCATTATCACCGGCGTTTCGGAAGAGGGGCAGGACGGTCAAGGGGGCATGATCGGCATCATCTCAATGTAGAAGCTTACTGTACAGAAGAGGTTCGTCTGGTTATATATTCTTTGGTTATTTCATGGTCAACCGGGCCTCTCCCGTTTCACAAAATGCCGCTTCGTAGGCTTCCTATCAACAGTGCCTCCACCTTGGCGCCCTTGCGCAGCGGCTCGGTCCCGCTGGGCATGCAGAGCAAGGCGTTGGCTCCTTTCAGGCTGCCGACTCTTGAGCTCCTTTGCCCTCCGGTGCTCGTGGCGGACAGCACGCCGTCGCTTCCAACTGACACAATTACCCGGTGGTATTCCAGCCGGGATTTGTCTACCGAGAAGTCGTGCGATAGGACGACAGGTACCCGGGGGAGGCCTGGCGGGTCGATGCCCGACATCTGGCGCAGAGACGGGAGCACAAAGAGGTGAAACGTGACCAGCGCCGAGGCCGGATTGCCCGGCAGCGAGAAGATGACCTTTGACACCCTCTCGCCGTCGTTATTCTTCACGGGCACTGTGGCAAACGTCGTTGGCTTGCCGGGCTTCATCGCGACCCGCCCAAAGTGTACTATTCCACCCAACGACCGCTCGATGGTCGGTTTCAGAAGGTCAAGCTCCCCCATGGAAACCCCGCCAGTGGTGATCAGCAAATCCACCTTGCGCAACGCGTCCCGCATCACCTCCTCTAAGGACCCAGCCTGATCACGCGCAATCCCCAGGTCGACAACTTCATAGCCCCAGTCATTTGCCGCGGCAATCAACCCGGGCCGATTCGTGTCCCTTACTTCTCCTAGCCGCAGTTCGCCCTCCCGGTCATGCTCCACAATCTCATCCCCAGTCGACAGCACACCTACCACCGGCCGCTTGTACACCTCGACCTCCTTCACTCCGACAGACGCCAGCAGCCCGATCTCCCCTCCAACGGCAGAAATCTCCTCCCCTTTCCCCAAGATCTGCACCCCTTCCTCAATATCACTACCTACCTCCCGTATATTCTCTCCTTCTCTCACACCCTCCGCAAAGATCTCCACTTCGGCCTCCTCCTCCGCCTCTTTCCCTTCATCACCACCAACACTGCTACCACCAACTGGCCGAGTCGAGACCAGCCGGGTATCCTCCACCATGATAACGGCCGTAGCCCCGGGCGGCACCGGCGCACCCGTCGTGATGCGCGCCACCTCGCCCTGTTTGAGCGATGGCATCGCTCCTCCATTTCCTCCCGCGTCGGCGGGTGCCGCGTGCGACACAGCGACGACCGGATACACGACGCCGCGCATGTCGCCGCCGGGGGGCACAACGACGGCGTAGCCGTCAACGATGCTGGCGCGGAAGGCGGGGACGGGCTCGGTGGCGCGGACGTGGCGAGCCAGGACGGAGCCGGTCAGGGAGGGGCCTACGCGGGCGGTGGCGGTTGCTGGCGGCGGCGTGTGTGTGGCGATGAGGGCGAGGGCGTCCGGGACTGAGATCATCGGGTAGGGGGATGAACGGTGGCGGCGGGAGGGGCCGAGGGCGGGGTCGTTTGACCGAGGGGCGTGACCTTGGGCTTCGTCGTCTGTTGGGATTGTGTGCCGGGTGGGAGTGACGTGGGACAGGTTGTGAGTGTGGGAATGGTGGTGATGATGATGGTGCTGAGGGCTGGAACTAACACCAGCTTCTTGCTCCAGTTTCCTCACGCCGCCCGAATGCAAGGCTCGCGAGTCGGCACCAGCGGCTTGAAGGCAGGCGTGGGGCAGCGTCTTGATCACGGCCTGGAGATTTTCCTTGGCGCCCTTGGGAGACCCGGGCAGCGTGATGATGACGGTCTGGTTCCTGACGCCGGCGACTGGGCGTGACATCATGGCAAAGGGTGTGACTTCAAGTGAGGAAGCAAGCATGGCGTGGACAAGGCCCGGGGCTTGCTTGTGCAGGAGGACCGAGACAGCTTCCGGGGTGTGGTCGGCGACGGCAAACCCGGTGCCACCGGTAGTGATGACCAGGTTGACTGGTTCGGTACCGTCTGTCCAGAGCGTGACCTGGCGGTGGATCTGGGTTGTTATGTCACTCACGATCTTGGTGTCGACGACATGCCAACGACCACCGCCCTCCTGCTCAAAGACCTGGCGAAGTGCAGCATCAGCAGCATCGGTGGAGGGTTCCTTGGCAGCTGTTGTCGAGACAACTAGTATGGCTGCCTTGAGAGGACCCGACATTGCAGGTGCGGGATGAGTCTGGGATTATTGGGATTCCTGAAAGCGGCGATTACCGAATACTGCCGGTCTCGTACACTTCGAGGCGAACCTTGAGAGATTATGAGAATAGCTCATGATAAAGCTCCAAATGCGCCAGTAACTCATGCCCCGCCAAATCCACTGCTCCGCCAAGATGCGCAGCACGGACCAACTCCGAATTACACTGCGGTGAACCGAACACGGTTCTTTGCAGGCTCCTTCTCCTTGTCGAACCGACGCCGGGACGAACTCCGGAGTCGTTTCCCATCATTTCTCTTTTCTGTCAACGGCGTACACTGATTTGATTATCATGAAACACCTGGCAACCATAATTATTGAAAAGCCACTTGAGCTCTCCGGACCAATCCAGTTCTAACCAATGTAAATAGCTTCCCTGAATCATGAGAGGTGACAGTTGGACCTCAGCCAAGTAGGGATGTTGAAATCTCAACCTGAACTCCATGTAGAGCCTCTCCGCACCGTTTACAAGCAGCGGTGCGCTGGCCTGATCCAACCGGAACTCACCAACGCATGCCTGAGACCCGTCAGAGTACCGAAAGAGCAGATCAGTAATGGGTTGCAACCCATGTTTGGCCCGAACGCCTTGGAGCGGAGGTAAAGGGTCGTCTTTGTTACAGTCTGGTTGCTGCCATCGGCAAGGAATAATATCTAACACCGCGTTCAAGGAAGCTTTGTTGTAGAACCATACAGCAAAGCCTTCAAAATGACGAATCGACACGGCCGGTAGGGGGTCCGGTATTTGTGTTAGCTTCTTGCTGACCAAGTGGCGGACCCCAAGCTCGCTGTGATTAAAGTACATCTCAGTCGGACCGCCGAGGGGGCCGCAGAGTTTGAACCACTTCCTTTCGCGGTCTGATGGTAAAAACAACGACCTGGTTTGCGTGACGCGGTTGCTGCTTGTCTTGAACTGTTCACGGACTGTCAGTGAACATAGCCGCCATCATCGGCTGGATTCATAACACTAAGGCCGAATCATTATAATTCTCAGAACGACGAAACCAAATATCGGTGGTAATCTCGCCAGATTTAAGTGGAATATAAGTCCAAGTCGGCTGCGTAGCTATGCAGTCGAATTCATGGTAAAAGGCCAGGTCTTCGCCATGGCGATGAGCATGAAGACTGAGTAACCGAAACGACCAACACGCGAAAAAAAAAAGGTAACCTCGGGGTCATTTAGGGCGAATGGTAGCATTTGAAGCTGTTTGAGCGACCGACCAGACCGTACAGGCTCGATGGACATGGATTCGAATGACTCAAGCTCACGAGACTGTAGCGGCCAAGACCAAAGCATATGGTGAAAAGCATGCCTAGAAGGCGCAGATGAACCAATATACCGGACCTTCAGACCCTCTTGCTGGACATCAAGCGATAATCAGCAGCTTATCTTTCAGCCCTCCAAGAAGAAAGTAAAGAAAGAAAGGAGAAGAGCAGGGAAGTGGGCGTAACACATGAAGCATGACAACATCTGACCTCCCAACTAGTTTGTTCGGGGCACTTTGCTAACATATTCCACCAAGGGCCTGGTTTTGCGTTGTCAAAAGACGGCAATTTGGCTGCGCCGCATCATTAGCAGACACCAGCTGTCTGACGCCTCAGTGATCTTCCAGAATGTATAGCGTGTTGGAGTGGAATCCGTTACCGGCGCGAACTAATTTACTCGGCTCGCTGCCGGCTCGTTCTCGATCGTTGGACAGACCCGCAAGGTACCGAATGCCATCGATATGGACATAAGAAGCCCAGACATCTTTGGACATGTCGACACTACAATCGAAGCTCTCCCGAGTGGCCCATAGAGCTTGTGTGGTTACAATGGCACAGAGACGGACGAGGTGCCGGGCAACCATCAACCGCAACTCCGCTGGCAGCGCCGAGCACCAGTGTGATAGCCTTTCCGCAAGCAGTCGTTTGATTCTGTAGTGGCGTTGTCGGTCCTGCCTTGGCATGGGCTCAAACACATAGTCCATAGCCTGCAACCACGCGGCCGAGGGCGTTCCAGCGAACGCCTAATTTTTCGACATGATATCCGACTGCGGGTCCCTGATCACGCGTGTGGTCGCAGGTCTCGTAGCAGGCTCGGAAAATAAGCCTTCTGTTCTTTGTCCCAGTGAACTGGGAACCTAATGTAGACAAATGGCAATGATAAAAAGAGGTCCAGCTTCGGGGTCGTCGATGGCTTGAGAGCGGTGGCGGTGAGCTTAACAAATGACGAGCCAGCGCTGAGTTGGGATTAGGAGGGCACACACATGCAACGACTGTCTCTCCTGTAATTATTGGGAACAAACAAAGACGACACCGGCGAGGCACGCAGTACTGCGGAAAATCGATATCCGAGTCGCAAGATGTATCCGACTCGGACTGTCCACTATCCATTTTGTGCAACTGTTGCCAGAAGTCAAGGCTATTTCTGGGCTTGCTTAAGAATTTGCGATCCAATTGAATAGGTTCATCACGCCTTTCTGATTACTTGCATTTAGCGCTCTAACCAGTTGACATCCAGCGTAGCGAGGCAGGAACGTGTCGGCCAAGTGCTGCGCATTGAGGGGGACACAGCGGGAACTGGACGACGGCTCAGGCTGCTGGGGTCCGCGCCGCCAACCCAACTGCCCCAGACATCTGCAGCAAATGTCTTGCGATACCCATCAGCCAACCACGTGCCATCATCGACTCATTTTGTGCGTGTGTTTTTGTAGCCCATCAAACAGCTTTCATGCGGGTTTCAATGCACAATCCCCG
>MU857674.1:0-50859 GCA_033296725.1 Corynascus novoguineensis | reverse complement strand
CCCCCCCCCCCAACAAAAAAAAAAACTTCTCTTAAAGCAACTTACTGTGTGTTGACTCTCCGCAGTACTCGCATCGACAAACCCGAAACCGTATTAGAAGCAGCCTGATCGAGTGGAAACTCAAGTGAGATAGATCTCGTCCTGATCCTGCCGCGGCATGGCGATTTTTGTGAAACGTACGTTTTCCCGCTGATTTGAGCATCCCTTGGTTGTATCTCCCGTGGCTTCGTGTTTGTGTGGGATCTGTCTTGGGAATTATCGTCGCTGCTTTGAACAATGATGATGTCTACTTCGTCGTTATCGGGGGTCATTTGCGTGTTGATCAGCTGTGGCTGGCTTCCGTTGGTGATGGTGGCTCGGGAGTGGCTCTTTTCAGCGTGTCCACTAGTTTTTTTAAGTGCGTCGCGTTTGTCTTGCATCTCTTGTTCCGTTTCATTGCTCCTTTCTGTGTCGAACGCAGGGGCACTTCTTTTCACCTCGGCCGGAACTGCTGATGCAGGTTTCGATTGTTGGTTGGGGTCTTTCAACCCCAGCGGACGACGAGTTTTCTTTTTGGGGGCTGGCACGAACGAGTTGTCATCCTTGTTTAATCTACCCACAAATCGCTTCCGCTTTGCCACAGGCAGCTCTGACTGTGCGAGGTCGAGGATGCCCACATAAGAGCTAGAGGTACTTAGCTTCCCGTTCCGAGTCAAGAGATTCGAACCATTTGGTTTGGCCTCGCGCCCGGAGAAGCCGTCGCCTAGTTGGTAGCGAATTGTCGGCGCCGCTCGGTTGGCTCGTGGTGTCTTCTCCAGTTGCTTGTACCCCTTGGCCTCAATTTTATCAAAAATGAGGAATGGACGACGTCGAAGGCTCCTCGTTCCATTGCCGGTACGTCTGTCGTGTTTTGTGCTATAGCTTGAAGGCCGCTGAGAAAGAACCATGAGGTCATCCTCATCCTTGTTCTCTAAGATTGGTTCATCTGGCTCAACAGAAGTAGATAGAGTTGGAGTGGACCCGGGCGATGTGACTGGTGAGGTGACTATCAGTCCGATTAGAATGGAGTTGCGCTTCTGGACATAACCATGACCATCGGTGAGTAACAGACCCTCATCTTGTTCATCAACAGCTAAGAAGCTATACGCTCTCCCCGACTCAGCTCGGTTATTCGCGTGAGTCTCAGCAAGATACCCACAATCAATCAAGCCTTCAATCCCTTCCATTTGTTCCGCCTGAGCAGCTGGTAACTCTTCCAGCCCTCTCGAAGGCACTTCTTTGACTTTCCAGCTGTCTGTGCTGCAGATACGGAATCTCTGAAGTTTATCACCAGCGTGAGTGCGAAGAAGCTCGTTTGGAGCGGGTTTGAGTGCTGGGAGCGAGACAGTCCGGCTGTTTCTTATTTTGTGTGAATAGGTCTGCTGTAGCTTGCTTCTTGCGGTAGCTGTAAAAATCTGTTGCGTATCTCCTTCCTGGGCCGATTCCATCTCTCGAAAGTTTGTTTCGGTTCGTAACTTGAGCGGAACACGAAAAGAACAGGTGCTCAAGTTGTAAAGCTCAAAGAGCAAGAATGCTGTGATGTTCTGGGTAACAGTATCGACCCGAACCTAAACTCAATAAATGGGGAAAATCCGCTTTAGAGAATTCATACTGGTCTGTTGAAAGCAGGTGCCATGGACCTCTTTTCGATTTACGGGGAAAGAGCGACCAACATGTAGTAAAGGTAAAACAACTCCTTCACTACGCGACGACTATTGGTCGCTGCGCTGACAGCATGCGGCTTTGTATCTGATTCTGGGTCGCCTGGTCCGCCATATCGTGCTTAGAGAGTGAGGCGTGCCCCTCGGTTGCTCTGACCATTGTCAGGCAATCAAGGATACCAATTCGAAACGTCTTACACTTAGAACAGCGTATATCGCCCTTGATCTCTGACAGGCCTCGCAAAATGCAAAGCTGATAGTGCAATTACCTCCAGGTCGCTTTGTGTAACCCGCAAAAGCCCGGCGGTCCTTCAACGGCGGATGCTCAACAGACCAGTTGCCCTTTCGGGATCCGGCTTGCCTCCTATTGGCCCTGACAGCGGGCCAGGATATGACCGCTTTGGTGTGGCATCATCCGACAAGGTAAGCTGGACAAATTCGGTTATATCATTTCCAAGTCTATAGTTATCGCATACCATAGCAAAGCACTTTACAGCCTCCCGCGTTTCTCCGCTTGAGCTATATTCATACACACAGACACATGGTATTTACACAGGTATTGCGATTGTATGATCAGCATGTCCAGATACCAACAATACCATCCCGGCGGCCTTCAACGAGGTACCCGTCGCGAACACGCACACGCTCCACGACAGCAGGTGTCTTGCCCTGGTCAGCTTCGGCGATACCCGCGCCGCAGTCCCAGTGACGCCCCTCAACCTTGTCGTACACCTTTACCACGTCCTCGCCAGCGGCACACACGATGCGGCGCGTATCAAACATCATGCTCGTGATAGGATTGTCGTATGCGTAGGCGTCGTATATTGACCCCGTGCGGAGGTCCCAGATCTGATGTGCTCAAGTCAGTATCGCTCTCCAGGGTGACGGAGAGAAAGAAAATCTAGAAAACCTACCCGAACACTCCTGTCAAGACTACCCGTCACCAAGTGCACATCGTCAAACTGCAGGCATGTCACCGGCCCGGTGTGGCCCACCAGACTGCGGGACACCTGCCCGCTGCGTAGGTCCCACAGGCGGACCATGCCATCGGCCGTGCCGCACGCGAGCGCCGACTCAAACACCTGCAGCGCCCCCACGAAGTCGGCCGACATGTCAGCCGCGCGGGTTGTCTGGCGCCAGGTACCCTCGCCCGCGGAGAGCGCCGATGCCTGAGCGGCGGCCCACATGACGTCCAGCGTCTGCACGCACCGCCCCTTCTCCAAGTCCCACTGCCGCAGTGTCTTGTCCGCCGACCCGGAGACGAGTACGTTGTCCCGGAAGTGCAGCGCCGTAATCTCGTCAAGGTGCGCTTGCAGCGTGAATAATGGGCAGTCGGCCATGCTGCCGGCGGGGGGGTCGACGGGCTGGTCGTCGGGGTTCTCGAACGCGATGGCGTCCTCGTCGTCCTCCTCTTTGCCGAACTGGCTGCCCTGAGGGTCGTAGTGGGCCTTGCTGAGGTCCCACAGCCGGATCGTGGCGTCCATGGAGCCGGTCGCGAGGAAGTTATCTTCAACCTGCAGCGTGCGGACTGACGCCGTGTGGCCTTCTAGCACGCCGATGCAGCGCCCCGCGTTGAGGTCCCATACTCGAACCGAGTCGTCCATCGCGGCCGAAACCATCAAACCAAAGGGAGCGTCAAAGTCGAGAGCGGTAATGTTGTCTTGGTGTGCTCGCATGGAGCGAATCATGGTGCCGGGCTGGAAGTGCTCATGGAGGATCGGCATCGATTTCCGCCGGATGCTGCGTGGCTTCTTCTTGGATGGGGTGCTGTTGGCCGATGGCAGCTTTTCGTAGACAGATTGTGACATGAAGCCCTGGGCGTCCCCCTTCTCTGATGCTGCATCGTCTTCTGATTTCGTGGGCGTCCGCAGCGCCACTGACTCGGCCTCGACCGCCAGCTCGAGCGCCTCTTCCAACCTTCCCTCTACCTCCACAACTACCAGATGGTCAGTATGACCGGACTCGCGCCAACGAGGGTAAGCATGGGTACCCACTGTCATGTTCGAGCAGCGCCTCGTCCTGCTCTAGGTTTGCTAGCCGTTCCAGAAGGATTCCGCGCATGCCGGCCAGGTTTTCAATCTTGGCATCGATCTCGCGAATCTCGCTGCTCGCCATATTTTTGCGTATGCCAAGCATCTCAAGCTCGTGCATCATAGACGCCTTCTCCTTCTTAAGCTTCTGCAGCGACTTGGGGCTGCCATCAGGCACGGTCGGTCCTTCATCGAGCAACTTCCTCCCCCTCGAAACGCGCCGCCTGTGCTTCTTACCCTCCTCGGTGAGTTCCGGGAAACTCGCTTGAAAACCCTGGAACAGCGAGTACGTCTGCTCGCCGTCAGGTATGTTCTGCAGCAATTCGTCGGGCACGTAGGCGAGCGCTCGCGAGTGGATCTCTTTAGTCGACAGGCGCGACCGCACCATGTCTGTCGGCGTCGTGCGCGCCATCGAGAAGACGCTCCGCTGCAGCCCCGGTCTTCGCAGCTGGCGGTGCACCTCGGTCATGGCGGTCTGATAGGTCGGGTTTGAGGCGGGATCGGACGTTCGCGGGGCCATCAGGTGCGAGGCTGTGGTGGTCACTTTGCGGCCAAAGGCCTCGAGACCTCGCGTCTGCCATTGTCACGACCACGGTTAGTTTCCCGGCGCACACGTGGTGTGTCGTTCCCAATGCTCGCGGGCACGGGCGATTGATTGAGTGGTCACGCGCTCACAGATATCACCGAGGACTCGTCGTCAAATGACGACAGGTCGGGAAAGTCATTGTCGTGCCCCGAATCGTCCATCCGTGGGCGCAGCAAAAAGTTTTCCCCGTCGGCCCGCTCGATCGGTCAGCCTGGAGCACAGGTATGTAGCGGCGCGTGGTCTTTGCGGTGTTTCGTGATGGCAACAAGGAGTTAAGCTGTTTGGGTGCGTTTGGGAGGCGTTGTGTATGTCGCTGGGAGCTCAGGTCGCACAAGGTGATTGGAGCAACGCGTGCCCCTCGAGGATGGAGGATACGGTACAAAATTGTTAGCCCGGCAATTCATGCGGCGCGCCGGAGCTTGGCCTAGGAAGCGGGCCGGCTCCAGGGTTCCAGGCTTCCAAGCCAGGCTCGAAGGTGGATCTCAGATGCGCAAAACAACGGTTGGGCCGCTTTGGCCGCCCAATTCGAACTGACTCGAACTGGACTTGTCTCGGGAGGAGTGGTTGTGAAATGCTAACACTAGTGTAACTATCCTGTAATTGAACTGCGTATCGTACGGCGACTCCGTATCCTTGCGGCGCGTATTGATCGGTGCGTCATGCAGGCGCCAGCGGACTCTCCGATTCGGAGCCGATACCCAAGAAATTGATTCAAAACCCGTGTAGATCGGCCAGTGTCAGCACCGACTTTTCCTTGTCTCTTCAACTTTCGATTAGAATCCGTCGTATAGAACCCAATTAGCTCACCGCTACAATGGACTCACTCATCGACCTTTCCGAGTCGTCCAAGGCCCTGGACCTGTCGCGCATCCGCTATCAGTTGATGTGAGTTCAGTCGAGCCTCCTTGAGTCACAGGTAGTGAGGTTTTTGGAACCTGAAGCTCACACAAGTTGGCAGCCGGCTGGAGGACACTATCACCTTCCATCTGATTGAGCGCGTGCAGTTTCCTCTAAACAAAAATATCTACACGCCCGGTGCCGTTCCCATACCCAACAGCGAGCTCAGCTTCATGGACTGGTACCTGATGGAGCAGGAGAAGCTCCAGTCGCTGATCCGCCGCTACGAGTCCCCAGACGAGGTTCCCTTTTTCCCAGATGCTGTGCAGAAGCCGATCCTCCCCTCGCTGGACTACCCGCGGATCCTCTACCCAAACGACGTCAACGTCAACGACAAGATAAAAAAGTTTTACACTGAGAAGTTCCTGCCCAAGGTGTGCCCGGACTTTGGCCGCGGGGACCGAGGTGTCTCGCAAGAGAACTATGGGTCGTCGGCGACGTGCGACATCGCCTGCCTACAGGCCCTGTCGAGGCGCATTCACTTCGGCAAGTTCGTTGCCGAGTCCAAGTTCCAGTCCGACGCGGACAAGTTCACCCGCCTGATCCGCGCCGGCGACAGGCACGGGATTGGCGAGGCGATTACGAACAAGGCGGTCGAAAAAAAGGTGCTGGCGAGGCTAAAGCTCAAGGCGCAGACATACGGGACCGACCCTTCACTGGGGCCCGACGGGTGGGATCAGAGCAAGATTAACGTGGACGCTGTCGTGGCTATGTACGAGGAATTTGTCATTCCTCTGACAAAAGAGGTCGAGGTCGAGTACCTGATGCAGAGGCTGGAGCCGGTGGAGTAGTAATGACTTAATAATCGTTTTGTTTGTTTGGCCCGAACTCTGTCGGTCTGTGTTTCCGCCGCAGGATCGTCTACTACGTCGCGCTGCCGACATACTCGGCTGTCGCCTGCACGGCGCGCGGGAACTTGCCCGCCTCGATCAGCATCATCAACCCGCACGGCTTGATCCCCATCTCCTGAAATGCCCTCTTGCTATCCGCGACCGACTCGCCCTCCCTGGTATACTCGTACGTCCCGGACGCGACGGCGTGCTTGCGCATCTCCTCGTCCTCCGGGTGGAAGTACTGCAGCTCGGCTTCCTCCCGGGCCTTCTTCTGCTTGCGCTCCGCCTGGTCCAGGCTGGACTCAACCTCGCGGTAGGTACGCGAGACGACCAGGTAGTGCGAAAACTCGTACGGCTCCTTGTCCTCGACGGCCGCCTCGATCTCGTCGATCAGGCACGTCCACATAGGCGGGATCACCTCGACCGGCATGTTAAGCAGCCGCTCGGCCAGCACCAGCCCCACGTGCTTTCCCGACGCCAGTAATTCGGGTACAACGGCCCCCAGGTTCTCATCGGTCTTGGCCCGTTCCGCCAGGTACTCGATCAGTTGGGCGACTGGCTTCTTGTCGCGATGCACTTGCAAGTTGAGCACAGTGAGGAAGGCGTAGGCGTCGTTGGCCTTGTCGTCGACTTTGCAAGTGGACCCGATCGTGTTCTGCTCAATAATGAGGTCGCTAAGGGCGGAAAGGTCGAAGAGCTGAGCGTCAGCGTCAAGGAGTTGCCGGAGGAGGGTCTTGACGCCGTGGAAGTCGATCTGGGGGTCGTAGTTGAACAGCTCGAAATCTACGTTGACAATGTCCATGTCCTATGGTACCAAAGCCGGCGTCAGCTGGGGATATATCAAGCGGCACAAATTGCGATTCACCTCGTCGTCGTCCGAGCCATCCTCGTTTTTCTTGTCCACTGCGGGGTCAGCCATGCTAACGTCCCCCTGGCCGTCAACCTCTCTAGAGCGCTTCTTTCCCATTGTTGGTTTTGTAAACGATCTGAAATGACGTGTAATCACTGTCTGTCCCTCGTGGCTCTTTTCATCTGCGAAGCCGAATGTTCGATTGCGAGCTTCACTTCACCAAGCTCGATGACCGGGGACCTTGACGACCGCCTCAAATTTTGCGTAACTGCCCCTCGAGATAAGCAGCTGGAGGGGCTTATCGGAACCCTAACCCCTTCGCCTTACAACGTGGTCCAGCTGCACGGATGCGACTGAAGCAAGGGAACGCAGCGAGACAAAGGTTGACACCAATCACACTAAGAAGGTCTTATGGTTAACTAATACTATGAACCACCTCGACACCATTTGAGAACTAAAGGTAGCCCGCCTGCACTGACCATGCTCCAACACATGAACGCGTATCATACAACCTAAGCCGCCCCCAGCTGCATACATCCCATCATCCAATGTGACACTTTGTTCGCAATGCAACCCCTCGCCATGATATCCGAGCCAAAAGCAAGGCTGCGCTACCTGCAGGTACATCTCGTAGCTATTTGTAGACCGTCTCCAAGCCCCCTCACCGCTGAAACCCACCCTAAGGCAGGATCAGAAGCTCGCCTTATGATCGAAGGTTTCTACACCTGCTCAGCGCCCCAGCCGGCATCAGCCTCGCGCATATTCGCCGGCGGCTCGATGGACGGGATGAACTCGAGTGCAACGTAGGCGACGCCGACTAAGCCGACGATAGAACCGGCGATGATCCGGAGGACATGGTCGTGGAGCAGGATGCAGCCGACAAAAATATAGACTGCAAAAGGTTGATCAGTACAAGCTCAGTTGGGCTAGTGGGCTGGGGCGGGGAAGTGAGATGCAACGTACAGATACCACGGCCGAGGAAGGAGAACAGGAACGAGGCGTAGCGGGAGATCTGCGGGGGAATTTGGAACTCTGCTCAAGACGTCAGTATCTGCCCTGGACGAGATTGTAAGCGAAGACTTGAGGTATATCTTACCCAGCAGACCGGTTGCTGTAAATCATCAAGTTAGCGCCACGGTCAACGAATCAACCCTCCTGCTCTGGGCACAACCAGGGGCTACTCACCCAACCCGAAGATGATCACATAGACGCCGATAATCGCCGACTGGCTGTGAAAACCGGTCAATACCCAATGCAATCCTTACCCAGATAAACGGAGCGGGGGACATACAAGTGGATTGGGAAGAACTGCGACACTCCTCCCAAGATCATCAACACCGCGACGACGAGGTTGACGATGCGACTAGGGTGTAAGGTTAGCATATGTATCCCATACGAGCGGATGAACCTTAATTCTCTTCATCCTTTCCGCCAAGCGAGTTCCTTCTCGCCCTTGCGACCACGCGCATCCTGAACCCAGCCGACTGCGAAGGAAGGCAGGCGGGTAGACGGCAGACAGGTAAGGCAATTCCTTGCTGTGCGCGGCAAAAGTTTTGGGCTTAAGAACAACGCGCGCGCTCGAGCGGAGCGTGGTCGGCTGATTCCCTTCACTTTCCCTTTTGAAATGATGCGAGCGTGTGGACAAGTGGTAGGAACGTACAAGCTGTCCGAGAAGTCCATCGTGGGCAACGGTTTGGCTCTGTCGCAAAGTGATAGCTAGGCTGCGTCGGGATACTTTCTAAGGTCGCGTTCTCTTGGGCGTCGTGTCTGGCCGATTGCCGGTGATGTCTTGTATCTGGTTACAGTTCGGTCGGTCGAGTTTTGCTTGCCCGGGCTGTCGGGTTCGTTCACCGTGATGCAGTTCTTGCTATGACGGCAGAGGCTGGCGGGTTCGTTACGGAGTGGGTGTCGCCTTGGGAGGCTGGAAGCTGGCTGGGAAAGCTTGCGAAACAGTGGGGCAGGCTTGGTGCGACAACCCACCGCGTAACGTGCAGGAGGCCGCGCGTGCCATGGAAGCATGGGCGATTGGTTCCACCTCGGCCCGGTATGTCACCCAACTGTTGGTGCCTTGGCGATGATCATTTCATTCAACCCGCAGCCAACGTTTGCCTGTTCGGGGCAGAAAAGATCGCCTGTTTACACTACGTGGTAGCACGATTTGTCGTTGTCAAAAAAAGTCGTTTTTCCCATTCTCTATTTCTTTTCTTGAGAACAATTTGACTATCCAACAATCGCAGATGCGGTCCATTTGTCGGAGAGAGCACAATCTGAAGAGGCGCGGTAACTTTTGTGTAGTATCAGGGGCAAGGGATCGTCTCATAAGCAAGCTCTTTATGCCCCCGTCTGGTCGGGAGAAGACTCCTCGAAATCGGTCTCCTCCCAACATAACGGACAGTGACGGCGTCGTTGAAAGCGGCGCGTAATATCCGAACAAGATCCCGATGCTCGTCTGCTGGGAGCGTCTTGAACAACCGAGCGTCACGGCTTCAAGCCGGGGCCAGCGAGAAGACTGTTGCTGTGAAATCGTGAGAAGATCTCAGTAGATGATGGGCCAATAGATGATACAGGTCACTTGAAGGCGACGCAGGGACAGCGGTAACTTGGCAAGGAAGTTCTCAGGCTTGGGGAGGCGACAGCTTTAGTCGTCGACGAGGGCAATTTTTTCCCCAAAGTTGGCCCGTAGAGAAACAGTTGCTCTAGCCCCAACTCTTCGAGGACCGAAAACGATGGGAAGTACAAGCCGGGGTTTTGTCTCCCTCGTTGGTCGCTTAAAGTAATCCTGTTGAGAAAGAGCCCTTTAGTTGCCGACGTGACCGCCGTAGTCGTCGTCACTACTCTCCTCTGAAAGGTAAGTATTGGACGTGTCAGCGTTATCTTCGCTGTCTCCCTCCAAGCTCTCTCCTTCGGTCGGGCGATTCAATCCAGTCGGCTCACTGGGTGCTTGCGGCGATAACGGCGGCGCAGGTTTGGTGGCAACCATAGAATAACAGAGGCGGTTCAGATCGCGAATTGGACGGAGCACGTCTCTTGGAACCAAGGCTTCGTCGAAAAACTCGAGATTTTCGACAGCCGGACAGCTGCAAAGAAGCCCGTGGAGCTGGGGCGCTGGAGCGGCCGTTAGAGGGACAAGCTCCAGAGCCGAGGCAGCGGGAGCTTCCAGGGTGACTGCTCGTGCGGTCCTTGCGCGCAGCAGTCTGTAGCGACGAGGGTATGGAGGTTGGGTGCGTGCCGCAGGTGATTTTTTGCCTCCTCAAGTTGGTACTTCAGCTCCTCTTTAGGGTTGTTCCTGCCCGGAAAAGAGGAAACATGTCAGGTTCGAAAAGTGGTAGTTCCAGCCCATCCAGCACTAGTCTGGCAACCGAAACCACTCGACCTCTCGTGTCAAAGTCAGGTGTGTGAGATCGGGAAAGATCAGGACGGCCAACTCTTGGAACTCGGCAACGGTTGTGCTTTGCCTGGGCGTTTGCCACCGCTAGTCACGATCGGACCATGCCGGGCGTCTGGCGCAAATGACCGCCGATGGTGCCGCCAGCGGCTTCGGCTGCACACGAAACACTTGGTACGTGTCGCGGGGAAAGAGAAAGGGGAGGCGGCAAGTCTCCGTTGCAACTTAATGATTTTAGATAAACGATGAGATAGACGCGATTATCTATCATGCAGAGGAAAATGTAGCGACTGATATGGTTTAACAATTTGGCAGAGCGACCAGCTGCTGATATCGTAACGGCGGATTCGACTTTCCAGCTGCTTACTGGCTTGGGTCACCAAAGATGATACTGCGGTCAACCTCGGGGCAAGCCGGTATTACCCTTATAGAGTCCGTGCTGAGGCATCGAGTAAAAGTCGAGAATTGAAAGCAGGAAGTAACGAAGTAGACTCCAATGAGTTAACAATCAATTGAAGGAGAAGGATTGGACGAGGAAGGAACGATAACTATTCCCACTACGTTTACGACCGTGAAGAATTTAGTTAACCCTATAACTAATACCTTTATTATTGACCGGGTAGGCATTGTAGGTCAGTGACTGACATCTCAGGCTCCCTAGCCTGTGGAGGCTGTTCTTCGCTCTCACTGAAGGCTACCCAGGGCTATGAGGTGGCAACTTAAACCCTGGCAGTCGTTCACTATAAGGTTGAGCTCAGGATTCACCTTATGGATTACTATTTATAACGAGTCGAGGACTCTTCCCTCCTGCTGTCGTATAAACGTGTTGCCACATTATTTTAGGTACAGATGAACCGTTCTGTCATGTTTGAATATAGCTCCAAACTCCGATGCTCTAGATCCCAACGCACAGGTTCGTAGAAAAATATTGCAGGTAGCGTGATGCCTCAAAAGCCCCTATCATGTGCACACTTAACCCAGAAAAAGTCGTGCTTCTCATCTAGTCGCCCAGCTCAGCAAGCTCCCTTTCCTTCGCTGCCAATAGTTCCCGCATCATTTCTCTTTCGCGCTCCAACATGGCGCGCTTTTCAGCCTTGGACCTTTCACTTTCCCGCACGGGAATATCCCGCGGGCTAGGGAGCTGTTGTGGAGTAGGCGTATGGTGATCGGAGGGGTACATCCCGGGGCTTGGTGTGGAAGCCACTGTGCTGCCGGGTGTCGCAAAGTACTGAAGATGCCTCTCGGAGGTGTCTTCGGGTGCTGGGCTAGTGGCGGTAGGGTTGAGGATGGATTTGATGGACGACAGGCGCTTTGGTTGATCCCCATCGCTCGGATTCTGGGGATCCATTTCGGCAGCAGAGAACGACCGCTTCCTTGATGGCGAGAGAAACGACGCAGGTGACAGTGACGATTGGCGGTCCAGCGGCATAGGGATGGAAGTCAAGGGGGCCAGTCGGTTTTCGTCGCTAAGTGATTCCGGGAGGTGGTGATGCTGGTGATGCTGGTTCTGGTGATATTGTTCTAGACCGTTAGACGGTAGTGGAGATGTCTGCCGATTTTGCATCAAGACTGTCTCCGGGACGAGTGTTAAAGGTGTTTCTTGTCGCCGCCGAAGCCCTAGATTCACGGACCCGTCTGGGTTGATCGAACCGCGCTCTTTCGGTGTTTCAGCGTCTGATGGCGGTGAATCTGCACGCTCACTTGGCGTGCCTTCCAACTCTTGGCCACCGCCCGGCGCGGGTATTACTCGTTTCCTCCGTTTAATAATCGACTTTTTCATCGTGACAGGCCGATGTACGCCATGGAGTTTGTAGTAGAGGCCTAAAAGCAAAGTAAGCTTTGTGTTCGGCGCGTAAGAGAACCAGTTGTGCTCACCACAAGCATTGCATATGGTATGGCCAGCTTCATCCCTCCGCCAAAGAGGGGTGATTGTTGTCCCACAGTTTTGGCATGCAATAACGACGGTAGTGTTCTGATTCTGAAGCTGCAATGCCGTAATGTCGATGGGGTTTGTCTCGTCAGAGTTGCCAGCAGGCGACTTAGGCACACCCTGGCATTTCAGAACGCTCAAACTCGCGCTCTTTGAAACCCGGTTATTGTACGCCGGACAGCCGCTGCACCCTTCGGCGCCACCCGTTCCATTACACCTTCCACCTCCCGGGCATGACCCCGATGGAGTCTGATCGGCGGCAACGTACTTTGCTACCGATGCGTTTGGCAGCAGCGGTACCTGGGCTTTGGGGGATAACTTGACCGGCGATTGCCGAGCGCTGCTCCCAGGAACAGTAGGGGGTCGCTTCAAGTTGATAGGACGGGCGGCGTTCCTCGCCTTCAAGTATAAGCCACAGGCATTGCATATCGTCTCACCTTGCGGTGACCTCCGCCAGAGAGGGGTCCGTGTTGTGCCGCAATTACTGTGCTTCGTTAGCATGCCGCCGGGAGTCCGCGACAGTCGACGTACCTGCAGATCTGGCCAGTATACCCTTGATTAGGCCCTGTCTGCGTTGTCCTGGTATGACTTGGCGGGCTTGCGGCTTTGTGACTTGTTGGGCTCGCGGGCGCCGAAGTTACGGTTGAGGAATGTGTGAGCGTTGGGGAAGGCCCTGGTGCAAACCCAGTTTGTTTTTGATCGCTTTGTGGCATATCCCCGGACTCTTTTGATGACATGGGGCGCGACGGTAGAGCGGTCCGGCGGGGAGTTGGTGCGATCTCTGCAGGTGAAGGCGGTGCCAGAGCCTGAGAAGATTCCGATAACGCCATATCCGGAACTGAAGTGCAGCGGATCTGCCCAGAATTCGTCGACGGAAGCTGCCGATTTGACAACTGGGCTAATAAGCTGTGGAAGAGAAACGCCCGGTGCTGATGCGGTATGACAAAGGGGAGACGACAACACCACAAGAGGTCGATGTGGCTGAGAAACGTTGTCCTCGCAGACGGCACTGCAGAGGAAGCCGAGACAGCTCGCAGGAAAACGGGGAAGCCTCGACGAGCTGCTGATCTCCGAGACGAAGATCAAGAGACAAGCTAACAAGGCTGCATTATCTGCTGCGGCCTACGGCTCCACACGATCAATTATCAGATCGACACCTGGCGAAAACGGACCTTGTTCGAACAGGTGCCTGTCGCAAAGTGTGGGGAGAATGAAAGAGGTACCCAAAGGAGAAAAGCAGGCAGGGCGGCGAACTGTGTGGAACAATAAGAGTCCGTATTCAACCGGGGGCAGTAGAGCTGCGGGGACGACGTCGAATCGAAAAAATGGAAGTGACGGGTGTTTGGGGGCAACTGGGTTGTTCGAGAGGCGATTCGGCAGCGAGATTCTTCCAGACAAGGAGCACCAGAACTCGATGGCCGTTCGAGGACGAGCCCGTCAGGGTTGGAAGCCAGGTCGGTCCGCTTACAACATCTCTGGCGAATCAGAGACCGCGCAATGTCAGCAGCCAAGGGTTCAGCAGGGGTCTAGGCAAGCATCAGGGCTCAAATTACGTACGTGAACATCAGTCAAAAGAAGGCCAGGCCTTTCCAAAGAACACCATTCGCATCTGAGCTTTTGCTTCACTGTTCAGTAAGTTGATTGTTTTGTCGCGACTTCCAGATGCCGGATTACTTTGTCACATTTCTGGTGCTGTGCTTGCCCATCTCCGACAGTAGTCGCGCCAAAGGGACGCCTTGGCGCTGTGATGATCTGCGATTCAAGTTGGGGGGCTGTCGCCTACTCCGCACACTAACTCCACCGCCTCTTGAGATTGACCGGTGGTCGCGTCCCAAGGACGGACAACCCAGTGCATTATCAGTTGTGTTGCACAACTCGCTGTGTGTTTATGTACAGTACATATACTGCTCATCGGATACACCACGTATATCGTCAACAACGAACATAGTGTTTCGCAATGACTCAAGATTAGTGAGGCACGTACGAGGAGTCTGACCGTTCCGTTCATTATCAGATCATCAGCAAGCGCTTGATCCTGATCTTTCGCCTTCCCCGGGCTTGGCCAGGCTCGGCTCCGAGCTGGCGTCAGGGTGTGTGGGCTCGCTGCGCCCTAGCCTCTTTCCGTCCGCCGATGGTCGGGTGTCTGGCAGGTTCGGTTGACGTTCCCATTCGACAAGAGAATCCACCGCCAGTTTTGCCAAGCGATTTATCGTTCCGATACAACGCAACGACTTTCGAGCGTTGACGTGACTGATGGCTCAAGAAAACAAACCACGCCGGTCAGCAAAGAACAAACCGCAGAGGGAAACAGCAGTAGTTGAATTTGTAAAGAGAACACGGCAATCAAAGGAAGTGAAATGAACCATTCTTTGAATGTTCACCCGTGAGATTTGTCCCTTAAAAGCTCAGGTACGAAAACACTAATTGGTCCACTAGTTTTGTAGTCAATCTTGTCAGGTCCACCAGCAATGGCCCGGCATCTGGGCAAAGTAATCAGAAGTTCGCTGATTGGCTTTGACAGGCGGGGCTCTCTTTCACACAAATCCTTGCTGCAGGCCGGCCTTGGTGGAACCTGACAAAAGTCAAAAAAACTGAAATCTGGCTACGGAGGTACGTGTACCACATACTACATGATGTCCCTTTACCGCTAAGCTCAAAGCATCAACTTGTCCGTTTCGGTAACTGACGCAAGAAGATCTGGTCATATGTAGCAAATCCGCCAACCCCACTGTTTATCTAGGTTTCCTTGCGGCTGCCAACACCCATGCTGACACCATCATACCGTGTTTTAATCTCAGTTCGCGAAGCTCTTTGCACCAAAGGGTATTTCTTACCAGCTAATGACCTTTGTTCCTACGGCAGCGCTTGTTCCTCACAGATCGGGATCCGTATCAGGATCTTCGTTTTCTGCCACAATTACTCCCGTCTCCCACATCCCATTTAACGCATCCCGAGCCATGTTGATGGGCAGGGCGATGGACAAGGCGTTCCATAGCCATTGGCCGCGGTCGTTCAAGCGGACTTGCTCCAGCACGACAACCGGGTTCGTCGAAGAGCTTGGGTCGTGGCTCGCCAACATGGCAATGTGCTGGATGACTGCAAACGCATACAGCGTTGGGGGTTGGGCGATGAAGCCCTTGCTCCTTGTATCTCGCAGTCGATTGCGCCAGCGCTGGCCCATGTTCAGCAGTCTTGACTCAAGATCTCGTGAGACAGCGTGCGTGAAACGCCTAGCGCGTTGAGCCTCGTCGGCCTTCATCGCCTCGTCGTTCTTGCCATTGTCCGTGTCTCCCATGTAACCTAGATGCTCTTCGTTGCTGCTGGCGGGGGATGGTGCAAAGTCGCTTTCTCCGCTTTCGTATCCTTGATCTCCTCGAAAATCTGGCGGATATGCTCGCACTAGGATATTGAGCGGCGTTTTGCGCATGTCTATTCCTGCGTCTCGCATAGCCCACTTGATGTAGCCCCGGATGCTTTTCACTACAGTTTTGGCAATCTTGTCCTGGTAACCAATCTCCTCGTAGTCTGTAACGGTTTGGGAGAGATAGAAGAGAGACTCCATCGCCTTGCCCGCTGCAACGGCGTCAGCGACCTTGAAAGGCAGAGATACATCGGGCGAGGGCTTTGCCTACCAGCTACCTCATTGCCATACGCATGGATGGCGACACGCTTCTTGCTATGCATGGGCGTGAAAACATCATCTAGTTCCGGCTGGGTGATACCCCACATTTTGAAACTTAATCTCCACCACGACGGCATCATGGGGTGAAGGCCGCGCAGATATATCAGCTTGTGTAGCTTCTTCTGGTCCGCGTTCCAATCCTCGCTGCCCTCTATGCGGTCAACGGTGGCCTCGTATTCGTCGAGGGTTAGAGGGAGGGTGCCGTAGCCGTCCCAGTCGCTGCTGATGCTGTCGCCGTCGTCGTCGGACATGTCGTCGAGGTCCCCATAATGCATCTCCGTCCTCGCTTCTTCAAAATGGACATGTCTCATTTGCTGTTCCTGGTGCGAAGCAATTGCCACTTTATGCGCCCAAGCGAAATTGGGTGCGGGTGCTATTGCGCCACCTCGAAGTGCAGTATTATCGTCGGTCTCGATTGAAGGAAGGCAAGTACTGTCGCATGACATCTCGTCGTCGCTCGTGTCAGCTCCGACGTTCTCGGCCCACTCCGTGTCGTGCATCTCTAGGTCTGTGGTCTGCGAGTACGGGCTTGACATCTTAAGATCCTCCAAGGCAGTGATTGTGTCCATCATCGGTCGGTTTGGCGAAGTTGATGTGGTACATTCCATGGCTGCACAAGTATAGCCACTAGATCAACGGCAATGGAGAAGTCGATATGGTTGATGTGGAGATGAGGAGCTGCTGGACTCAGGCCGCTGACCGTGTTGTCTTAAAGGAGTAAGACGACGGAATGTTTACTCAGATATGTATTCCTGAAAAAGCGGCGATGGGGACACTTTCTAAAAGGCCCAAAAGAATGCGCATTGGTGATTTCCATTTCCGTCACATCAGGCCAAGAAGCGCGCAACAACGGCGAGGTCAGCAGCGCAAACAGGGTGGGACCTGCTGAATACAAAGAAGGGCTTGGGCACCTATCCTTCTAGCTTTGGCTGTTTCCGGAAGCCACGACAGCACTGCGTTCATTACAAAATCACGTACCGTGACAATCAGGAACCACAAGCGAATAGCTGTGAAAACAGCAGAGCCAGATCGAGGTGAGAACCTAACGTCCGATGCCAATTGTACCTGCGTCTTTGCCAATGCTATGCTGCCGAATAAGTATGCAGGGCTCGCAGATGCCCAACAGCGAAAGTCACAACAACACTTAACTGACCTGTTCTGTCGAAATCCTGAAAACCAAGAATCAGAGAACAGAACACGGAATGGAAAGGGGGCATTACCACTTAGTTCATCATATGGAACAAGACAATCGTTCTCTTTTTTTGCCCAGCCATATTTGGCAATGTGAGGATGCATTCAAGCTGCAAGGATGCCCAAAAGGGAACGTGGGGCTGCCAGCCCAGAATTGCAAGGGTCGTAACGTCACAAGGCTGGCTCACAGGCGGACAGATCAGCTTAGGAGCCGTGCGCACAAGACGACGCTAAAAGTATCCTTGTCAGGAAATGGGCGTTTTCGAAGTCTCATCTTTGGGCGACTTTTCGCTCTCTTAGAACGCTCGACCTGTCATCGCGACGCGCCATCTCTCAACCTCATCTGTCCAACCACCACCAGCGACTAGCATGGCGACAGACTTTAGCCGCTTGACGGTGATTGAGTTGCGCCAGGAGCTGAAGCGGCGCAACCTATCGCAAACCGGGAAAAAGGCCGATCTCATCGAGCGTTTGGCAACTTTTGAGAGCGACCAAACAGCTTCCGAGGCCCCCGATAACAGCCCCGTCGACGGCAATCACGGAGCGCTTGAGTCGGCGCCCAACCAGGGCACAGCGGAGCCACCAAATGGTGATCATTTAAAGTCGCTGCAGCCAGAAAACGCTGCAGAAGCAGCCGAATTGCGAAAAGCAGAAGAGGTGCCGCAGGCTCCAATTGCAGACCAGGACGTGGACGACGCATCTGGCATAGCCAATGAGCCTCCCGACCCGACAGGAGACTCAGCTTTGACTCAGGATTCAACTGCTGAGAGTGGCGCTGAGAAGCAAAGTGCCGAGGCGGTTCCTGCTCCCGAAATTATCACAGACGCTGTTAACCGTAAGCGTCGCTCACGGAGCCCTCCTCCAGAGACAGAGTCCTCCAGGAAGCGCGCGCGCGCGAGTGATGACCAGGTTACAGAAGGCGACCTGCCCGGCGACGACGATCTGCGACCGCAAAACCCCGCTGAACCTCAGCCAATGCCCGCTCCGCAACCGGCGACAGGCAACCACACAGATTCCTGGGAGTCATCGCGGTACATTGCTGAAGACCAGCACATACCTACCGAAGAGCGCGATACGAGGCAAGACCGAGAGATCTCCCCGCGACGCTCCGACGAACAAACAGCTGTCGACGAACCGAATCCGGACTACGACAGAGACGTTGAACCAGCACTGCATCCTGCGACACCTGCGCTCTACATCAAGAACTTTATGCGGCCTCTCAGGGAGCCAGTGTTGCAGGACCATTTGATCGAACTTGCGGCGTTTCCTGGTGCTGCACCTGACCCGGATTGCCTTGTTCATTTTTTTCTTGACCAGATTCGCACTCACGCGCTTGTGAGTTTCACCAGCATTGCTGCAGCTTCACGGGTGCGCACAGCCCTGCACGGAACCGTGTGGCCCAACGAGCGCAACAGAAAGGTGCTTTGGGTTGATTTCATTCCCGAGGACAAGGTGGGCGAGTGGATTGAGCGCGAGCAATCCGAAGGTGCACGATCCTCTAACCGCTGGGAAGTCGAATACCTGCCCGACGACAACGGCGTCATTACCGCCAACCTGGTCAATGCAGAGATGGGTTCCAGTCGTCGCGACTCCGCAAGGCAGCCTGTCGGCCCTCCGATTCCCACCGGGCCTGCGCGTAGTTACCCAGGCGTCGAAGGAGCACCCCTGGGGCCTCGTGGCCGAGGAACGAACCACTACCGCCAAGCGCCCATGCCACCACCGGCGTTCGCCGGTGTTAGTGGCGATCGCGATCGTTTCGAGGATCATGACCGAGGCCGCGGCTACAAAACCACCAGGGCTTATCCGCCCCTCGAGTACAAACCCGTCTCCGAAGACGTCGCCCTGCGGCGGTTAGACAACATGAACGCCCACATCACCAAAGACCGGCGCCGTGACCTAGGCCGCCCCGGCGAGATCAACAGATACACGTTCGAAGACGGCGACCTGTTCGTGGACCGTGGCAAAGAAGCCTTTATCGGTATCCGCCCTCCGCACCGTGAGCGTGAGCGACGCCGCATGGGCATCCCTCGCGGCGGCGGCGGCGGCAACCGGGGCGGCCCCCCTCCTCGCCGACGCACCCCCTCCCCTCGCCGGGTTCCGCGCAGCAATGACGACGGTTACCGCGGTGGCCGCCGGGATGACTATGATCGAGACGCCTACCGCGATCGTCGCGACGACCGTGACCGCGACCGCATGGACGTACCTCGCTCGCGTTTCGACGGCCAGCCTCTTCCCACCTTTACTGGCGGCGGTGGTGGCGGACGCCGCGGCGGTAGATGGGGTGGCGGCGGTGGCGGACGGGACCGCTACTAGAAGTCCCATGTCTGGGTTGCCCATAGCATATCTTCTCACAGCCGTCGTTCCACAGTGCGTTCGATCCTTGGCGGAGAGGGCTAGTGGAGACTAGCAGAAAACAAACATCTTGTACGTGTACAGAGTAACTGTCCAGTACCATTCCGATAAACAAGAACAGGCAGAAGAAGGGTGGGGAATGGACAGGAAGCTGGCCAGCGCTAGCCTTTCGTTTTCTGAACGTTTCAGAAGGAGGGGAGGGGAAGGGGGGGGGGGGGGGGAGGAAAATCTCACACGCATGCCTGCGTACTTGCTGCCTGTCTCCTTGCTGTCTTCGTTCCTGCAATGATCTCCTCATTCATCGCAGCGGCCAGCAAAAGATCAAGGTCGCGGTGCTGCGGTAGCGAGAAACAGAGCTGGGCGAGCGATGGAGGGTCAAAAAGGAGCACAGCTGGTTGAAGTCAAGGGAGAGCCCACATTTGAAGGGGTTTCTCGGCTCTGCCTCATATGCCGCCGGCCCAGTCCTGTACAAAAAGTGATGATAACACCGGTTCGTGAATGAGATACCGGGAAGCAAATCTCACGATGAAATGGATACCCTGACATTGACGTCTGCTCTTTGCTGCGCTTCGTGTCATGACCTATGTATGCAATCAATCACCCTTATGATAATCGATTATGAGCAGCAGTCATCAATAAGACGTCACGCAGAGCAAGGAGAGGCCGCACAGGCAGTAGACAAGTCAACTTCAAAACCTATCTGTGGATGAATAGCCATGTCCAAGCCACATCTCAATCTCAGGTACCTATCAGACTAACGACCTTTTTCCTCGTACTCCTTTAGATGAAATGCATCAACGACATCAAGCGATGAAAGCCAAGTGGGGGAAACAAAACCGCAAACCCTCAACCGAACAATGCAAGCGCGCCATCAATTAGAAAAACAAAAGAACTCAGGCGGCATTCGCAGCCAAAGGCGAAGGCTCGACACCAACACGCTCTTTGCTGAGAATGTCAATCATCAGCTGCGAGGGCCTGTTGTCACGGTAGACCTTGGAATTGTCCTTGTACATCTGGACATTCTCCAGATACTTGTCGAATAGGTAGGAGCTGTCCATCGGGCCGCCCTTGGCCTCAGGATGAAACTGGGTCGAAAAGATGGGGCGGGTCTTGTGCATCATTCCTTCGTTGCTACCATCGTTCAGGTTGACGAAATACTCCTTAAACTCGCTCGGCAGAGTGCTGGCGTCGACGGCATAACCGTGGTTCTGGCTCGTGATGTGGCACTGACCCGTGGTCAAGTCGAGAGCCGGAATGTTGTGGGCGCGGTTGCCGTACTTGAGCTTGATGGTCTGGGCACCGACGGCGAGAGCGAGAAGCTGGTGGCCGAGGCAGATGCCCATGATGGGAACCGATGAAGTCTCCATCAGGCGGGCCAAGTTGTAGACAGTCTCCTGGCAATGAGTCGGGTCACCCGGGCCGTTGGAGATGAAGATGCCGTCGAAGTTGTCGGCCACCTTGTGGATGGGGTAGTTGTAGGGGAAGACGGTGACCGAAGCGCCGCGGCTGACGAGGCTGCGGAGGATATTTTCCTTCACACCGCAATCGATCAGAGCAACGTGGAAGGTGGCATTAGGGTTGGCAACAACGAACGGAGCCTTGGTGCTCACGCGCTTGACCAGGTTGATCGCGCCAGGGTCAATGAAGCCCTCATCCTCGTCCGCATCATACTCGTCGCCAATCGAGATCCTGGCGAGCGAAGAACCCTGCTCACGCAGGTATGTGACAATGGCACGAGTATCTACGCCAGAGATAACAGGGACACCCTCGCGGGCGCACCACTCGCTCAGACTCTCAACAGCCGTCCAATGGCTGTATTTCTCAGCAACGTCGGCAACAACAACACCGGCGCATTGAATATGGGGCGACTCAAAGTACTTGAGGAGGTTGTACTCGTCGCGCTCATTGGAGGGCACGCCGTAGTTGCCAATGAGGGGCTGGGTGAAGACCAGAATCTGGCCGCGGTAGGAGGGGTCCGTCATGGATTCGGGGTACCCCACGAGCGAGGTCGTGAATACAGCCTCGCCGGAGATGTTCGAGTTGGCGCCGAAAGCCGTGCCGTGGAAAACAGGGCCGTCCTGCAAAGGAATTGGTCAGCGCACCGCGGCCGACCCAAGTGCCAAAGATCCGGGGAACGTACCCTGATGGTCAAGGTAGCGTCAACGCCGGACGCAGCAGCCGTGGCCCTCCTATTGGTCATCGGCATGGCTCTGCCCTTGCTTCCATCCACCGCCAGCCTGCTGAGAAGGCGAGCCTGACCAGCGAGGCGGAGGGGAGCCCTCGGGGCGGCGTGGCCCAGGGCATTCGGAAGGCGGGCGGCCAACGAGGCGAACATCTTGACTGAAGATGTTTGATGAAAGGCAAAGAATAATTATAAAGCTTGATTGTCGGACAGGGGTGCTCTTAAGCTGACAGGGCTCTCCACAGATGGTCTGGAATTCTTGTCAGTATGAAGCGGTGAGTCAAGACCCTGGAAGATTGGGCGGACCTGAGAGGTAGTCCTAGCGCGCCAGCACATTAGCACCTGTTCTGAACCGCAGGAAATGTCATGGACAAGCTGCAGAGGCGATGAATCGGGTCAATGGGCCACTGGGAGAGCCTTATATTTTCATACGCCGGAGTCGGGAAGGCGGGAATCGGAAACATTGAGGAGCGAACGGTGGGGTCGGAGCACAAACATACCTGAGAAGTGAAGATAGAGAAGCGACCTTTCATCAGCGCGGTTTTGAGGCGGGCCAATTCAGGGGAAGCGAAGGAGCCGTTGCACGGTCCAGAGTATAGTGGTGTTAATCTGGTTCGGTCTCAATTCGATATCTCTGCTCAATTCAAGGCTGAAATGTGCCAAACTTGACTCAGAAATGGAAGAAGGGACAAAAAAGGCGAAAGGCGAGAAAATGCCCTTTTGACGCATTGGGCTCCACCGAATTTTTTGCAACTGGGCCAATTGGCTTGACCGTCATTGGTCGGAGGCCCGCAGCTACAGAGGCCGAAAAACGGGAGGCAGAGGGGCAAGTCCGCCTCAACTTGACTCGATCGGGCGTCTCGTCGAATTCTCTGCTGCGGCTTCGGATGCGACAGGGGGGGTAGCGACGGAGTCCCACGTGCTCACGGGGAAACGAAAGAGAGGCTCCGGTATTCTAGCTTCCGCTTTATATCGGTATTTTCTTCGAAGAGGATGGAGCTCGGTGGATCAAATACTGAAAAGCAGCAACATGGGCCAGAATGTCGAAGGACGCAGGCTACGGGGCGACAATGACGCTCTTGTTACCAACCGTGTGTCCACCTGCCCACGGGGTCAAAGCACACCGGATTTAGCGCGCAGGCCAGGCAAATGGAGCATCTCTGTCTGGACTTTGCGTAATCAAACATGTCATTGACTTTAAGGAGCATTGCCGCATAACACAGCTAGTAGTTTGTACACGATCCTTAAATAGCGCCAAGCTCCTTGAGCTTCGAAACAAGACCATCCACGTCCTCGACCTTGCCGCCGCCTTGCCTAGCGGGCGGTTCTGTAAAGCATTAGCCAGAGTAGACAGACAAGGAAGGGGCAATTGACGGGGCGTAGCTCACCTGTAACCTTGAGCACCTTGAGCCTCTTTTCCGCCGTAATCCCAAAGTCTGCCAGCGTCTTCTTCTCCAAGGGCTTCTTCTTGGCCTTCATGATATTCGGCAGGCTTGCATACCGCGGCTCATTGAGGCGCAGGTCCGTCGTGATGATCATAGGCAGCTTGGCGCGCACCGTCTCGACGCCGCCGTCCACCTCGCGCGTGACGTTGACCGTGTCGCCGTCGGCGAACTCGACCTTGCTCGCCTGCGTCGCCTGGGGCCACCCCAGCAGGCCCGCCAACATCTGACCCGTCTGGTTGGCGTCATCGTCGATGCTCTGCTTGCCGAGGATTACGAGGTTGCTCTTCTGCTGTTCGGCAGCCGATTTGAGGAGCTTGGCGACGGCAAGTGGCTCGAGGTCCTCACCCTCCTTCACCTCGACGTGAATGGCACGGTCCGCACCCATCGCCATGGCAGTGCGCAGAACGTCCTGAGCCTTCGGGGGGCCGGCACTGAGGACGCAAATGTCCTCGACGCCGCCGGGTGCCCTCTTCTTCTCGCGGATGCGCACGCTCTCCTCGACCGAGAGTTCGTCAAACGGGTTCATGCTGTGCTTGACGCCGGCTGTCTCGACACCGGTCTGCGTCTTGTTGACGCGCGGCTTGACCTATGTCGAAAAGAAAGGCGTCAGCGGGACGAAGGGGAGGGGGGGGGGAAAGTAGTTCGTCGGCGAATGGAGCATGACGAGGCGATTGTGGTCGCGGGGTCTCATTCGGGGGATGGCATGTCTCAAACAAATTGCCCACTCACCGCATAGTCAATAACCCGCTTGACGGGCACCAGTATCCGTAGCGCTGACATGGCGAAGCTCTGACGTTCAATGGCTGCTGGCTGTAAAGTGAAGAGGGAAGCGTTCCGCTTCGGCCCATGCGATCGCTTGCCCTTGCCCATCCCGCACCCCGGCTAGTGCCGATGCCAACCTCGGCCAAGCGACCGCTGCGTCGGCGGACGCAAACCCTAACCCTAAACAAGCAGTTTCGCCGGACAAGAGTACATTGGGACATTCGGTTCCTCCACTCTGGAAAGTAACGCCAGCCTCTTTGATAGACATTCTTGTCAGGAGAGTACAATGTTGCAATGGGATCCGTACTGTATTTGTTACAGCTTACCCTGCAGCGCTCTATGTCCAGCCCGTGTACTGTACCTAAGACACCGTAACTCCGTCTCCCCTCTCCCACAAAAGCTCTCGCTATTAGTTATACGTTTGTGCACCCCCCTATAACCTGTTCCACGTGCCTCGACGACGAGAACTGGTTCACCAGTCATCCCACTCATCCTTTTTGCTGCTTGCCGCCGGAGCCGGCGCGCCACCCTGTCGCCCCCCCTTCCCCATCGCCGACGTACCTATCGAGCTCCCACTAGTCTTGCGTTGGTCGGCGGCGGCAGCGAAGTCGTCCCAAAATGCCCGCTTGCTCTCATCGAAATTTTCATTGGTGGCATTTACCGGCCTGTAGCCGCTACCGCCGGGGCCCTCAACAAAGCGGTTGAACCCTTCTTGTGCCGTCCTGGCACCGGCCTGCGCCGACCGTGCCGCCTGGGCTGCTGCGTTGCGGGCTTGGGCCGCAAAATCGGACTCGGATAACTTAGCAGTCATGTCAGTACCAAGGCTGCGCCTACCGAGACGGACAATAAGATATCCTATGCATCAGGAACGTACCTGCTTCGCGGTTGGCTGAATGAAACCTTCATTGACCGTCTTGGCTGTCTTGGTCACGGTCGACGCAAACCAGCCAAAACCCTTAGTGATTGCCGCCACAGGGTCCTTCTGTATGTCGTCGAGTCCCGGGAGCGACTGCTCGTCCCGCTGCGGCCGCGGGGCCGAATTGCCGAACCCGCTGTATTTGCCGCCCTGACTGGGCGGCAGGTCGGCGGGCCGCTGCGCGTTTCGCTCACCCAGCTTGGCAAAGTAGTCCACGTCCACCTTAATCTTGCCTCCTGGTCCAGGCGCGGGCGCGGATGCGGGGCTGTCGCTCCTACTCCCGCTCAGGGGCGTACCGGAGCGCGGTCCGCTCCTGGTTGGCGCCGTCGATGGGCCGCCAGCGCTCGGCGCGGGGCTTGCGCCCACGCTCCCGCCGCTAGCCCCCTTCTCCCCCGGTACGTACTCCCTCCCCTCCACCTTGGCGCTCAGTCTCTCCTTCCATTCCTCCCCAGCTTCGCCGCCGTACCGCTCGGCGATGGTCGCGTCGTCCCAGCTGAGCCCCCTCGCCTTGGTATCAGGGTGCTCCTCAAAGAAGCGCTTCCAGTTGGCGTTGCCTCCGAGCCGCATGCGCTCTATCTCGGCGGCCTTGAAGGCGTCCATCGAGATGGAGCGCACAAACGAGATGTGCACGCCCAGACCCCGGTGGACGCCGGCGCACGAAAGGCAGATAAAGATGCCAAACTTGGGCGAGGCCCATTGCGGCGAAGGCGCGTTACAATCGCAGCAGAGGTTGTTTTCGGCTTCGGCTTGAATGGCGACGAGCTGGGTGAACAAAGGCCCCAGGGTTAGCAAATTGCGCGGGCAAACGGGCGATAGGCGAAGAGCAGGTCGACGAGAGACGGAAGAGGGGTTAACATACTTTAGACCTCGTCTCCGGGTCGACCTCCCACATCGCCCTGGAAGCCATTTTGGGCAAGCAGCTGTTTGGTTGCTGACCGCGCACCGCTAGGCGGATCGAGGACCGAAACGGGAGACGTCAGGCAGCGATGTGTGCGAGCCGAAAAGAGGAAGGAATCGAGCAGTATGGTCAGGTTTCTCATATAACAAGACTCATCCACCCAGGCACGCGGATTTGGGATTCCCTTATCTGTCGAAAGACCATGCACTCGGCAGTCGGCGTTGGTTTGCGCTTGTGAACCTCCAGGGGAAGTTGCACCGTGACAGGACAAGTAGTTCTGGACTTTTGGTTGGGCGGGGCCACTTTGTTTGACCCGCCGCAGCCATGCCTCGAATCCCTGCAGGAACAAGGGCTTACCTTTGCAAACCGTCGGCCGGCTCATCTGACGCGAATAAATACGATCACACCCGACGGACACGATTTCACAACACACACAGACCGCATCATCAATTTCAGAATCAATAGGTGACATAGTCACAGATTCATAGTCGGAGAGAATCAGAACTTTTCCTATACCCCCGCCCATCCTCCGTAGCTGGCGAAACCATAGTGTACACGCCGTAAGGTGCAAGAGACGAATGAGAGAAAGGCTGTCCGTCATCTTCTCCACGGAACGAAAGTAAAGAGGTAGGTCATGAGAAATATTAGGGAAAATTTCTCTGCAGAAAGCAGCAAGATAATGGATAACGTCCCTGAAACTCTACCGGCAGCGACCCCGTTTTAGAAGCCCGCACAAATTCCAGGACGCCAGTAATATCCCGCCGCGCGATCTCGCTTTCGTGAAATATCCCGTCTAGCCGTTGGCAAAAAGTAAAGATGTCATCCACCCATTCCCGGTCGTTAAAAAGATGCACGCGCCCAAAAGTAATACAGACGAATTGGGAGAGTGCCGAATAGAAAAAGCGCGTGCATTCGTATCTCCATTTGACGTATGCTGCGTGCTCATCAAGAGTAGAGCATCATCATCTAGGCGGCGGCCACAGCAGGGGCAGCCTCAGCCTGCTCGGCGCCACCGTTGGTGCCCTCCGCCTCGGGAGCCTTGACATCATCATCCGTCTTGTCCGGGCTGTCGATGGCAACCTTGACAGCAATCTCGCGGCCCTCAATCTCCTTGCCGTTCATCTCGGCGACAGCCTTCTGCTGCAGCTCCTCCGAAGCAAGCGTGACGAAGCCAAAACCACGGCCCTTGCGGGGCTCACCGCGAGCCTGGAGCTTCTTGATCATGAAGCGGGGGATTGGGCGGAGGGCGATCTTGGCCGAGAGGGGTTGGTAGGCTTCGAACAACTCCTTGAGCTATTGGTGTGTCAGTTGCTGCCAGTTTTCATAAGGACAAAGAGAATCTACGAACCTTCTCCTCGGTCAGGTCATACGGGAGGTTAGCAACCATGACCTTGGTCTTCGAGGGAATGCCATCGGCGGGCGGGCCGCGCTCACGGCGCTCCCGGGGACGGGCCTGGCCCTTGCCGGACTTGCCCTCCTTCTCGCCAGTAGCCTCGTTAGTGACATCCTTCAGCGGCTCGGGCTCAGCGGAAGTCGCAGCACCCGCATCCTCGGCAGGCGCGGCACCCTCCTCCTTCTTCTCGTCCTGCTATCATGTCAGTAACGTGTTCGCATTCCTCCAACTCGTCAAAACTGAGTAACTTACACCGCTGCCACGACCACCGCGGGCACGTCCACCACGGCCACGGCCAGCCCGGCCGCGACCACGGGTAGAGTGGCGGCGGCGGGTACCTTCGGCACCACCCTCGGCGTTCGCACCCTCGGCCTTCTCGTTCGACTCGGGCTTGCGGGCAAGCTGAACGGAGACCTTGCGCTCCAAAATCTCCTTGCCCGAGAGCTCAGCAATGGCACGCTCAGCCTCGCTGGGAGTCGACAGATCGACGAAGGCATAACCGACAGGGCGGTCGGTGCGAGGGTTCTTAGGGATGGAAACGGACTCGCTGCACCAGTAGAAAATCGACGGTTAGCCACAGCTCGACAGCGAAGAGGCAATGAGTCAAAGGAGCGGTCTTGTGGTGTGGAGCTCCATGTTGGGGTTTTCGGCTACCGACTGATAATAAGAGGTGTTATGCATGAAAGGAGATGCGAGGACGAACAGGGGTTGCTAGTGCGTGTGTGTGGGGGGGGGGGAGAGGAGGAGTATGCCCGGATAAACAAGCAGCGGTGAAGGCATCGGCGCCGTGATTGAGCTGAAACGGCGGCGAGAACCTGAGCGCGAACAAAGCAGCGGCAACTTACACAAGGTAGCCCTTGAAGAATTCTTTCAACTCCCCCTCGGTTGTCGCATAAGCCAGGTTTCCGATGTACAGGCGGCGACCTTCGGCAGCGCTGGCAAGGACAGCGTCGTTGGTGGCCGACTTGTCATCGGCGGCCTTGCCAGTGATAGAGGTATTGGCCAGAGTGTTGGTAACGTCATTGACGGCAGCGGTAGCGGCGTCAGCGACTTTCTCCACGACGGTAGACATGGTGACTGATAAAGATGTCGAAGTTGATAAGCTTGAAGATGGAGTCGGTCCACAAGTTGATGTCGGGTGACGTGCGGCTTGTTGACTCGTCGGTGAGGACGTGAAAACGGACGAGTGTGATTGAACTCTGGGTCTGAGGGGGAGTTAGAAGGGTAGCTACGTGCCCTAGAGAGATTGACGGGGTTTTGGTCGAAGGTTGAGGGAGCTGTTGATCGATCCTTGATGATTGACGTGGAGAGGAAGAAGGGGAAAAGAGGCGAGGCCAGGCGGCGCAGGCCAAATTCAAATAATTTTTGCCAGGCGTTTCGGGGGAACAAGCGAGGGAAGGCGTGGCGGGCCAGGGTCTGGGCGTACCTTTGGTCTGGTGGGTGTGGGGCAGGGGCAACCGCAGGGGTCTCAATGCTCACCAATGATTGCGCAACTGCAGCTTTCGAGGTTGGAACAGCAGTTGGCGTCACCGGTTTTTTTCCCTGTTGTGTAAGGACCTGTGTGCTTACCAGTAGCAGTAGCTCACAAAACGCGTCTGAAACTCGCAGTTCGAGTCTGCGGGTTGGTTTTATGAGCAGTGCCGCAATATGGCTCGCCTTTGCGCTTAGATGCTTGATGTCACCGCTTTCGTAAAGAGGCAAGTCGGTCTTGCCTAGTATTTCTCTGTTGGGCTTGCCGCGCGAGTCGAAGAAGATGAAGCGATGGAGGATTTGTGGAAACGGGTCTAGGCTTGTGGAGAAAAAGGTGTCAGTTTCTTGACACCTGAAATACTCGATATATCGGGTACTTCTCTCAAAATTCGGTCTGGTTAGCTTCACCACTTTTTGAATCAACTTGGAACCACTTTGAAGGTGCTAGATGGTCAGGTGAATATGGAAACTGTAAATCCAAACGATTACCAAGCTATTCTTTCTATCGCAGTGGCTCAGAATGAGGCAGAGGCAGGTACCGTAAGTACAAATCAGATGAGTAATGCCCCTGCCCCTCCCTGTGCTTCTAAGAAGCAGTGTGTGCAGGACGTATAACTGTCTCTGAGTTCCAACACGGCCCGGCAAACGACTCTTGAATGCCCAGGAACTAAAATCCCTTGACCACAGAACGAGATAGAGTACGAATATCATACCAAGAGGAGACGAACAGCTGCCTATGAATATGTTTGCTGTGCCCGAAAACTTTTGTGATCATCAAGGACCTGAATAATAAGACGCAAGGATTGTTGCGGTCAAGTTCGGACCAGTCAGACCCTTCCTGCTCTCAACCGAGGTGAATGTTTCAGCCAGGTCGTGGTTCTCTGAGCTATCTGGCGTTGTGTGTGTACTTCTCAGACCGTCCCAGGCAATTTGCAAGCCGACCGCATTAATTCTGTTTTGCTTATAGAAATAACTACGTGTAGTAGTTATCACTAATGTCAAGGTGCCCGCGTCAACATACAGTTGGGGCTAGTGGCAACTAGAGCAGATCCTTGCTGTGTGAGGATAGTTTCTGAAGATCGGATCTGGCCAACTGTCTTTGTCATTCAGCTACTTTTCTCTACAATCCCTGGCTGACTGTTTTCTGTTCGAATGCTAGCTGTGTTAAGAGCATCACTGCTATAAGCCTCAGACCGATACGTCAAAAATGGAATCCCTTTCAGTGATTCCTGTCGTTCACGATGTATCATACAGGTCGGTACCTCCATTACGCGGACTAAACCCCATAGGGCTGGTTGATGTGGGTGGCCTGGTCTGGTGGGGCACCGGCCATCTTCCATTTCCATCCAGATGGTTCCATAAGACTCATACTGTCAAGACCACATAATTGCAATTCTGACAATACTTGCAGGAAGTGAATTCCGGCCTTTCAGTCTCCCATATCGCAGCTAGTCTCCCATAGATGCACTGTGCCGCGACTGCGACTTACTTGACATGGCGAACGTGTGGCCAATGAGGAAAGGCAGGCTTCAGCAGTTGCACTGGATCACTCCCAATTCCTTCAGATGGAGATGCCAGCAACCGCAAACCCACGGCGCTTTAACGGTGGAGCATGTGACAAGCGGGCCAGCTGCTCTGGGGTAATACTTGGACAGGTACCCGACAGGCGAGAGTACAAAGCATCGAATACAACGTTATGCCCGAGCGCCATCTCGCGGCTGTTGTTTAACAACCGTCCCAACCGAGGTTTCCGTCCGTCGGCGCTCCGAGCCGGTGCCCAAAACAGGGCGGCCGGTGTCGGGACCGGCATGCCCCACTTGCAATCTGATAAGAAATCGCCGTTCCGATACTTTTAGTCCGTAATATGAGACGATGGAATTGAATGGGTTGCGGACTGAACGATTACATCTCGGATCCCTCGACTTTTTTGACCACTGGACGTAGTCTGACTCAACTTGCAACAATTTGCCGGCATCGTGAGTGATTTTGCGCCTATCCCGCCTATCCCGCCCTGGTTCCCAGACAAGAAAGGTCGCGTGTTTTCAACGTCGCCACTTTAAGCGGACGGGAGTCTTTGTTGCTAGAGAAAGCATCCTAAGTGTACGGACCGCGAGCTGCTCACGTACGCCACCAGACACCGCCTGCGGACCGATTGAAGACCTTGAAACGATATCTTCCCTGACCTGGAGTGCCCATATCTGGCGTGGTAGAAGCTCGGCGAGGTATCCGAATTTCAAGTAGCAGAGAAAAGGAACGTGTGTTGGGTCGTGTAACCGGGTCGGGATTCGAAACAATTCAGGAGTTTGGGTACTTTACTTACCTGTCAACCGTGCGTGGTGACGTACACATGGATGGCTCTGGTGAGTCCGGGCGGGTGGTGCAGCCCGCCGTGATCGAGGGCAGGAGCATGGCCGTGTTATATGGAAGCGAGACCGGGGGCGCCGAGGACATTGCAGGAGAGCTGGGTAAAACGGCTGAGAGATTACACTTTCAGACGACGGTGGACGAGATGGATAGCTTCAAACTGGTGCGTTGCCTGTGCATTATGACTGCAGCTCTGCCGCTGGCTGACTTCTACCTGTGCTGCGAACAGGGAGACCTCCTCCGCATGTCGCTCGTCGTCTTTGTCACGTCGACAACGGGACAAGGCGACATGCCCAAGAACACGCTCAAGTTCTGGAAGAATCTCAGGCGTGAGAAGCTCAACAACACCAACTGCCTCAGGTCGCTGCGATTTACAATATTCGGGTTGGGCGACAGCTCTTATCCAAAGTAGGCGCTTTATTCACCTGTTCTCTTCAGGCTCGTGCGCCCCTACTGCAATCAGACGGCGACTTTAAAGAAGGCTTCGTTTTGTTTTCGGGTTGTTTTTACTAATGGGTCAAAATCGCAGATTCAACTGGGCTGCAAGGAAGCTACGAGCGAGGCTGCTTCAACTTGGCGCGACTGAATTCTTCAGACACGGGGAAGGAGACGAGCGGCACGATAACGGGTAAGCGACTCGATAGGCCAACTAATGACAAAGTTCTACCGGGCTTTCACAGGGTCGAGGAATTTCTTCGCAATATAGAATATGAACACTGACGCAGTTTGAACCCACCAGTATTGACAGCATTTATCTGCCGTGGTACGAGGAGCTCAAGAAGACACTCCTCGCCAACTATCCCCTTCCGCAATCAATTACTCCTATCCCGGACGACGCTCAACTCCCGCCCAGGTATCCTATCGAGCTACTCTCGACCATGAATGCCGGAAAGACGGGCGTGGAGCATGATGAGACGGCCAAGGCACCTCCATCGACAGACGAGGAGCGCAGGTTCTTGGCTACGAGGACCAAAAGCGCTGCTCGCTCTCACGTCGACCATCCCCAGTCTGCCGCAGAACAGACGCAGGAGGATTGGGTGCGGCTGAAAACCACGTTTCCCGCTGACGAGGCCCGGCGAGACGCGGTCTATGAGAGGGACAACCCGCGGGCTTTTGACCTGTTAGACAAAAACAACCGCCTCAAGGACTATCCGGAGAAGTACCTGCTTGAGAGACAGCCTCCCCAGATATTCGATTCTCCACCGCAAAGCGTGCTTCCAATTCCAGATACATGTCTCGCTACACTGGTTCAAAATGATCGAGTGACGCCTGCGGACCATTGGCAAGACGTACGTCATCTTGCTCTGGATTTGGATCTGGAAGAAAGGGACTGGAAGAGACTTGCCCAATCCATTGGCAGTTTCACCCTCGTCATCTGGCCTAAAAATTACCCGGAAGATGTTGACGAGCTGATTTCCCTCATGGGTTGGGAGGCGGCCGCAGACATACCGCTCCAGTTTGCAGCCGTCCCTCGAGGGGTCTATGTCTGGAACGGCGTCACTCCTCTGCGCCGCCTCTTGAGCCACAACCTGGACATTACTGCGGTTCCCAAGCGAAGTTTTATCAGGGAATTGATCCATTTCACCAAGGACCCAAGGGAGCAGGAACGACTCATGGAGCTCGTCGAACCAGGAAACGAACAGGAATTTTATGATTATACGTGCCGCCCCCGCAGAACCATTCTTGAGCTACTGCGGGACTTCGCGGGTGTTAAGATTCCTTATAACAGAGTTTTCGATCTCTTTCCAGTTATCCGCGGTCGCGAGTTCAGCGTCTGCAATGGGGGTGAGAGCCTTAATGAGGTCAAACACGAGTTTCATTTCAAAATTGAAATACTTGTTGCCCTGGTCGAGTACAAAACCATCATTCGCAAACCTCGCCAGGGCCTTTGTTCCCGTTACCTCAAACACCTTCCTCCCGGCACCAAGCTAGGCGTCCGCCTGAAGCCATCGAGCGCGAACCTGGTCCCGAATCAAGCGGCCGCGAAACGCCCCCTGATCGCTATCGGCACCGGCACCGGCGTCGCCCCGATCCGGGCAGTCATCCAGGAGCGCGACTCGTTCGACAGCTCTGGCGACACCCTCCTCTTCTTCGGCTGCCGCAACCGCGACGCCGACTTCCACTTTGCGCGTGAGTGGGCTTCCTACCCCAACGTCAAGGTCTATCCGGCCTTTTCTCGCGATAGGATCGAGCCGGACCCTGGAACGGCCACTGGTCCCACCACCGCGCCCAGCATCGTCAGCACCCCCGGTGACCCGCTCGCGGCCGCTGTCGAGGCGCTCTATCCAGTGCAGTACGATGCTCACAAGAATTACGTGCAGCACTTGATCCGCAAGCATGCCGCTGAGGTGGGCGCTCTCTTACGGAGGAACCCTATTGTCATGATTTGCGGCAACGCAGGCCGCATGCCCACGTCGGTGCGCAATGCCTTAATGGATGTCTTGGTGCTCACCAATATGTGCCCCAATAAGGAAGCGGCCGAGAGGTGGCTCGGCAACCCGGACAATCTTACGCTTTGGCAAGAAACTTGGTAGGGTGGAAGCAGGACAAATGTATTGCGTTCTGGGGCGGGTGGGGAGGCAGGTGGAGGGAGATAGAGGTCAGAGTAGTTGCCTTGGGGCCCAGGAGGCGGGTAGGCTTCCCGCCGAATTTCACTTCACTAAACAACGGAATATGGGGCTTTCTTTGCCTCCGGGACAGGGACGGTCGCGAGTAAGCTTAGATTTGGCTATGAAGCCAGAAAGACAAAGAATCCCGTCCTGTCCCGGCCTCACTAGAACAACCGATTCCTACGCTGCCTTGGGTATCATTGACCACCATATTTTAGCGATAGGATATGAGGGTAGAAGATCCCGGCGTTGCCATAGATGGCGCTGAAGCTTGTCTTCACCTGTGGAACAGCATTACGCTTTACATTTCGCGTATCCCGGAAGGGTTCTGGTCATTTTTCGGCCGGGATCTCGGCTGATAGCAGCTGCCAAAGGACAAGTACATTAGGAATGTTGAAGCGAGTGATTAGTTAGGTTAATGAATAAAATCTCTTGTACATATTTAGAACCTAGCAACTCAAGCAGCACGGGAGCTCAACGAGACCGTAATTACACGCACTCACCATGTGTGGTGTAACAGGGAGGACAAGTGATATGCAATGGAAAAGTAAAGGAATTCACCGCATCCAAGAAGGCTCCTTTCAGTGGCAGATATGTACAATTGCGGTCTGTTCTTCTAGCTCTGCGATCTCCATCTCGGAATTCCATGCCGATCCGTTCCCGCACCCTACATACTTCACGCCAGAGCAGACGAAGCATACCATCCCAATACTGGTATCCCCTACAACTCCTGATGCCTTCGAGAACCCGATCTACACACAGTCACAATTCCAGGCCGGATAATCTGCGCCTCCTCCGTCCGCTCTTGCGCCATCCACCCACGAGATTAGGTCGGTAAATCCAACGCCTCCTTGAACATTGAAAGAAACAAGCATTGCATACATTCCGCCCATACCCTGCCCTTTCCCATTTTGTCAAGGCGGAAAAGAAAAGACTCCCAAACTCCTCGCTCCCATTGTATTTCAGAAAGGGAAAAGGGAAGGAAACAACCAGTGATGGTAGTGTGGTACGACCCTATAAAAAAACGCACGGTACTCAAGAAGTTGCCTTGAGATATATATACGCTTGTCAACGTTCGGAATCAAGAAACAAACGGTATGACCTTTTACCGCGCAAGGATCGCCAGGTGACAAGCGCGGATCTTGGTTTAGCTGAGACTGCCGCCTTGGACCTCTTCCCAGCTATACCGCTTCTCAGCCACCTGTGGCACATGAACGAGCTCCGAGCCGGCCTCGATACGCTCCATGCTGCAGGGGCTGCGGGGTATATCATGGTCCTGACCCTCGCGCTGATGCTCCTGTCCCATACTCTGCGGTTGCTGTGTCAGATCCTCGGCCCTGAGGCGCGTCTCCTCTTCAACAGTAAAGTCGCTGCCCAGTGTGTCCGTCGAGCCCTGTGTGAACGACCGGTGGTGTCCCGGAAGTTGGGGAAGCGGCAGGTTCTGCGCGCGCAGATAGGCCGGTTCGGCTTCGGCGCCTGCCCCAGGCACTGCTGAAGGATGACTTGGGGTCACGATTCGTGGTATTGATCGTTGCGGATGTGGGAGCTGGACGTTCTCTGGCAGAGGACCCAGGCATACCACCCGTGATGGGTCAATGGGTGTCCGCTGGAACGCTGGAGCTGGTAGCTGCACCGATCCGGTTGGTGTAGTAGGAGACGCATCTGATCCTGAGCGCGTGATGGACGAAGGAGCGTACGTGTGTGGTGAGTGTAATGAATGCGGTGAATGAGGAGAGATGGGCGAATAACTGGGGTCCGACACGTTTGAGGGTGCATGAAGCAGATGCGTTGGGGCCGCAACGGTCATTGGTGAAGGGATATCAAACCCGCGGTTTGCCCAGTCACCATGTGGCGTCATCGGGGATGGAAGTGTGCCGGGGAGCGAGCCTCCGTTCGCATACGTCGGTGACGACGCCGGTGATGGATCGTCTGGTGGCCTGTAATGAGCCACAGGGCTTGGGTCATGCATCGACTTTCCATGGCCCGAGCCCGTTGGGAAACCAGCTGAAGGGGTGTAGGTCGGCACTGGCCCTTGGAGCTGGCGGTCCAGCTTTCGTCTAGTGATTTCGTATTGACTCAACCCTCGCGTGCTATCGCCGCTGAAATCAGTGTCGTCGTCTCCAACATCGTGACTATCCAGCTCGACAGGCTCCGGCGGCGCCGGCATCTCAAAAACTTGGTGTTGCGCGTCGGCACCAACCTCGGCTGGCCCTGCGTTGGTCCCATCCGTCCCTTGCGAGATTGGTTTCCTCGATCGTTTCTTTCGGATTATCTTTGTAAACATCCGCTTAACTGGGCTCCGGGGTTCTTCTTCGTCCTCCTCTTCGTCTTTGTGAGATTCGGCTTTATTTTCCTCCTCTTGTCCGGACGTTTCATTTTGCTTATCCTTTTGCTTCTCCTTCCTTTTGCGTGAGAGCCAGAACCAGAGGACCAGAGCTGCAATGCTACCGATGATGAAGGCGCCCAACACGATACCCACCGTTTGGCCAGTACTCAGCCCTTCTTCGACCGGGGGCTCGCTTTCGTACTTCGGATAGGGGCTATCGATCGGGCGCGTGATTTCCTCGAGCGTGTAGTTTTTCGTTGCATTTTGGGGAAATAGAGCCTGGTGAAGTGAGTAAGTCCCCCTGTCGTAGCTGGTAATGATGTACGCCTCCTGCAAAAACGTGCGCCCGATGATGTATTGGTTGCCGTTCACTTCCTTGGTCGATCGTTTTAACGGGAAATAGGGTATACTTGAGTCGCCCCATTGAATGACGTTCTTGAAGGGATACCGCAGGAGCTGCGCGAAAGCGGCGGACGGGAGGGTAATATTGACAACCCCGGCAGTGTTGAGGGGCTGTCCAAAGTCGTCGGCATTCTGGTAGCTGGAGAGCGAAAAGGTGAATGATAGCGACGTGTCGGACTGGTAATGAGTGTACTGGGCGCCATTTGAGAAGACGTAGAGTCCCAAATCTTCCCTCCATTTCAAGTTCAGGGCCGAAGCGAAACGCTCGCACACTTCGGTCGGAAGCCAGAGGTACGGTGTTGACGAGTCGATGAGGGCAATGATTGAATCGTCCATCTTAACAAGCGGCTTGATCGTCGACGTCCAGTTTTTCGTGGGTGCGTCGTCAAGCGTTGGCACTTCGGCTGTGATTCCGCGGAGCCGCACAAGTGGTAACCGTGTTACCGGTTCAAGAGAGAACTTCGTATTATGCGGCTTGAACCTCAGGGTATCATAGCCTCCCAAAGTCAGGGACGCCACTGTGCCACCGCTCGTACCGTCTAGGAATGAAGCTGCGTTAGCGAGAACGGAATCGGATATGCAATCTCAATGTGTGCGGCTTACCATCGCGGTAGTAGGCACCCGCCGTGTATCCGTAGCCATGGCTTGGGATAGACCCGTATGTTTCGACCAATTGCGAAATGAAAGGATTGGTAACATTAGTCCCGAATCTGCCCTGGGTCACACCGACGCCGATATAACCCTGGTAATAATCGGTGTCGTTGATCGCCGCCACCAAGACGCCATCGACGGCACTTGTGTAGCGTGTGACTCTGTTGACGAAGGCGAGCGTCTCGAGCCCATAATCCCCGTTCCCACCCATCCCTGTGTAGTTCATTCCCAACTGCCAACTCCCCAGAGAATGCCATGTGTTGGATTGCGATATGTCGAATACACCGCCACGGGCATCGATGCATAGTCGAACTGGAGGCTTTGTTAGTCCAACCGCCACTACCTCCCCGGGGTCTCCCAGAAAGACAGCAGCTCACCTGGAACGCAGCCACCGGTCGAGACGACCCATATCTCAGAGAGTGCGGTGGCGACAGTCAGGTACACCACCTGAGCAGGCGAACCGATGTAAAAAGCGAAGTTAGACCAGGTGCCGTCGATGCCATACCTGTCGAGCATTGGTCAGCATATCATAGTCCAGAGAAATAATGGCAGAAGGCTCAGCGGAAACGCACCAGTCGCCCGACGGCTGAATCCAGAGCGGGCTTGGAGTTGGTGATTCGGACGAAGTAGCAGAAGCAGCCGAAGCAGAAGCAGCACGGACAGCAGCCAGTTGCGACACGGACAGCAGCAGCAGCAGCAGCAGCAGCAGGACGTCACGAACGACAGCGGAGCCGAGGTAGGGCAACCGCATTGTTGCAGCACCCAGGCCCAGACTGCGCGCAGTCAACGGCGTCCGTTCTGTCACCAGAGAAGGGGTCCTAGGACGCTTGCGGCGCCGTGTCGGTGTGCCATGAGCTGCAAAGAGTGTTAGTGGGGATCGAGAATCGGTCGCACGCCGAGTGTCACGGGGCAGGTCGACGTGGACGGGAGGGAGGAGTCGGACTGCGCGGATCGAGTCCAGCTCGCTCACTCCATGCCGTCCAGCAGAGCGGTCGGGGGGGGGGAGAGAGAGAGAGAGATTGAGGTTGGATCGCAGTGTTGGATGGTGAGCGATCGACCGGACGGCGGGTGTTCTCAGGCACTGCAGGCAGGAAACGGGACTTGGAAGGGTGGAAAGGAATGGTAGTGAAGGTGGCGCGAGGGAGGAACCAGGCCTGCGGGTGCAGCGTCTCGTGGGATGAGGAATGCAACGGCGGAAAACGGAACCTTTCTGGGGGCGGCAGGTGGATTGGGACGAGATTGGGTAAGATGTCTTGCCTTCATGGAGATTTCTGGGGGTTTGCTCTTCAAGCAGGAAAGATCGGCGTGTGCAGAAGCAGGATCCGTGGACTGGACCGGGCTGCGGGATTGAAGAGGGCCTTGGGGCCAGGCGCTTGAATTGTCGAGTGCGCAGTGTTGGCTTGTCAATCGAGCCGCGGTCTCATTTCAATCTGGGGTGCGAAAGGAGCCGAAAGTAGCTTGACGGGCGGATTCGAAATGGCTCTGGCCAGCAGCAGCTGACGGCGCGCGCGTGCGGGCGGGCCTGCAAAACCGACAGTTGCAGGCACGAACGGGGGCGTGTGCACGGAACCTGGAAGTTTCGACTTCCAGTTGAGCTTCCCTTTTCTGCGATAAGCACTGGCACTGGCTCCACCTTACAGACCGAGCACCCCTGGGACGAACGGTGGTCGCTTCCCCCCCACCCCTGGCCATCCTCCCAATGGCAGGGGAGCCAGGGAAGGCATGGACAGGGGCTGGGCTGCTGGCTAAACAGCTCGCCCAGAAAAACGGGCGGAGACCACTGCAATGATTGCCGGCTTTGTTTCAGGCCCCTCACTCTCTCTCCGTTGTGCTTCTCCGCTCATCGAAAGCTCAAGAGTGATCAGCCTGACACCAATAACGTCAAGACCAAAGGAGGCATAAACGCACAAACAGGACTCTCTCTGTAATCTGTATGCAGCATGTATTTCATCCGCCTAGCACCATCACGTTCACGAGGCGTATAAACGTTCAAGGACACGAATTCGCTCATTTTCTTTTCTTCGTCTTTCAAGGGAAAAGCCGTGTGTAGATCGCGCAGCCAACCAAATATGTCGACTTGCGCATGCCGGATGCCAATCATTTGACTTCGGCAGCTCGTCTTAAGGTATTCGTACTCGGATGTGTACAAAGGCAAATACACTGGAATGTTTGGGGGTTTCTGTTTGGTATGGACGGTTTGTACTTTGCACCCAGCGCGACAGCCCGGCATCATACCCCGTGGTCGACTTGTCCGGCACGTGGAACATTGACATGGCTCACATCTGTGGCTGCGGTTCGCGACACAACACTACACTACCGAGCAAGGTACCGTACAGATACTACACACGTGTAGATTGCAGCGTTGGCATCCCGACGATGCGGACTGGCTGAAGACGGGACGAAAAGAGTCCGATTAGAGTTGCGCGCTTCCATCAAACGCCAGGGTCTCCGTGTGGTGCGCCTTCGCTCGTTCAGCCTGTGCCTCCGCCCTACGTCTACAAACACGGTAACTTTCACGACACACAAATGCACGGGAACCCCAAACGCGGCCAAGACAGGGCCGTCCCACCATCGGCGAATCCGTCCACATCGGCTTCGAATGATGCCGGACGAGGATCGAATAGGAATGATGAGAGAATCAGCTACTAATGAATGAGCTGACAGACGTTGGCATCATTGTCATGTCCGGTCCAGCTCTCTATATGCCAATGGCCTGAGATGCCTCGACTTGCCGCTGTGCGAATACGCCATCAAGGTACTGGCTAGCATCGCTGATTCAAGTCATATCTGCACGGACGGAGTACCACAAGCGATAAGAGAAGGGTTTTGCCGCGGGGGGGGGGGGGGGGGGGGGGGGGCAGTAAAGGGAGGGGACTTCTCGCTTGAAGTGGATGCCGTCCGCTTGGTACACTAACCACCACAAATGCCGGGGAGACGGAGACGGTCTCGGTGGTGGTGAAACCGAAGAGGGGAACTTTCTTGGCCACACCATCCAACCCGCCGGACCCTAGTTTGCCCGTTGCACTCTTCCGCTTCACTGAGTTCTGGTTGCTTGAAAATGGCTGGTGAAGCTAACGACGACATTCTCAGGTCGCTAGCGCACCAATGGTAGATGGCAAGACTCCCAAGAAGAAAGACAGTCGGATCGCTATCAGTTTGTTGGTGGTGCAACATTTATTGATGAAATATCGACCGCAGTGAGGCCAGCCTCCTCCCAGCTAAGCGGCAATCCGGGCAGCCACAATGAAAAGAGGAATGTCTTGAACAGGCATAAAGGATGTAACGGACACGGCAGAGTAATATATTTCACCACTGAGAGTGCGATGAGAGGGTGACGACACTCTGGCTAAATCCAATGCCAATCCATTTTGCCGGTACACCCACAGTCTTGCCTTGCCAGTCAATCACTCACCATATCCAGCTCTCAGGCCTCGTTCATTACATTTACATTTACGACCTGATGACGTTACACTATTCCTGGGCAGCACCCGCCTCGCAGTAATCGTGGAGCAACGAGCAGGGAAACACAAAAGAAAAAAGAAACAAAGAAAGTAAAAGAAAAAAGAAAGGAGAAAAGCTGGATAAAAACGTTGCTTGGCGTTGACGGCGCTGCTCAATATTCGTAACGGGAACGGGAACCGACCTCACCCACGCCGACGGAGCTCAAAGCCGAAACCGCCCAGAAGCAGCCGCAGACGCCTCCATCCTCCGAGAAAATCAGAATCTGGATGCTGCCGTTAGGACAAATCGTACCGATCAGGAAGGCGTTGCATGTTCCCTTAGCCGACACGTACAAGGTACTCCGTACACTACCATGAACCAAATTTTTGTACTTTGTGGTCCAATTCAGCGACGAAGAAACAGCGAAGTTTTCAAGTGTATTCTCCAGAGTGACCAAGCATCGAATTTGTAAGTGTTTGGATCAGACATGATGAATGTGATTGGACTTTGATTAGTTTGAGGGTTTGGGCAAGCAGTTATCCTCACGCTGTACTCGCTTCTTTGCCTATTATGAGCTGCTGAGAGCAGCGGCTTGGTGTTTCATGGCAGATGAGCTTCAGTGCATTCAGCATTTGTTGACTCTAGTGTAAAAAGCGGATCCTCATAAAGTCAACTTTGAGCGGAGGAATGTAAACAGCAGGGTGGAATGAACGAGTACCTCAAGAGTCGAGCCGTTATGCACACCCTGGTCCATTTCACAGTTTGTTCGAAACAGCAGGTCTGGTTTGCTGACGCCACCAATCCCAGCAACAGGCCGCGCGAGAGCGCAGATCGACGGGACTTCGATGACTTGTCCCCTTGTCCACGGTCGATGATTTTCACCTGTCGGCTGGCCGGCAGCTCCAGCTTCTCCTTCCGTTAAGGTCACCAATTGCCGAGGGGCCTGGCTCCCACCCCCGCTACGCTCCACATCGTCGAGCGCCGCTGCGACGATCAAAAGTGTGGCACCTGCAAGAAGCGATTGGGACGCTGCGGAGAGTGTGGGTTTTGTTGGCCGTAGATTGGCATGAACAGGCCGAAATTGTTGGTTCATGCCTGGCCGCTCTCCTTTTTTTTTTTTTTTTCGACAATTTGCCAGGCGCAGCTTCTCATCAATCGAATTCAATAGTTTCTCATTATTACTCATCGGCGGACTCAAATTTGACGACTTGTCAAGTGGGAGGGGACGCTTTCGGTGCAGAATTCCCCCACTATGTACACTTCCAGCCTCGACTTGGTACATACATACTGCAAGTCTTGTCTTACTCGGGGAACGGCTGAACAGAGAGACATCACGCCAGAGCGTCGCCAAGACAGGAAGTCAACGGATGTCTTGACTCCTTTTCAGAGGTTCTCGGCACTCTTCCAACAATTCTTCCGTTACACTGAACCACAGGCTGGGGCTATTGATTAACGAGTCGGCGACTTGTGGCGCGCATCCGCTTCGTTTGCGGCCGGACCAGAAACTTTCCGGTACCGCTTTTCACTTTGTGCCTCGTCGAACGCTCAGTGTGCTCATGAATGAAGCATTCCAAACTCACCCACTAAGCTGATAATAAGCTTTTTGAGCCGTCGAAGCAAAGCCTCCCGAGATCAAGCAGGAAGGGGATGCCTCCCGAATGGTCATCTGAGCCAAGCTCAAAAAGAGGCTTGTCCAGCCTCTGCTTCCTGATCTCCCGACAAACCAGCCAACCGAACCAACCAGCCGGCAGCTGGCATGTCATTCCGGCCCTGTTACGGGCAAATCGGGGATTCGCTCACGTCCCGCTCCCCTGGAGAGGCTGTCCTTGGCAAGGATACCCTTGTGCATGAGAGATCCTCATCTAGGCCCCCTGGTTCATTCATCGGTGCTTGGCAAGCACACTTTGCTTCGTCCCCGGATCTCTCTCTCTCTCTCTCTCGCCAGGACTTGCTGCCCTCGTGGCCGGCGTCCTACATGACTGGGGCACACAGTAAATGAATCGTCCCACAGCAGCCTATTAGCCTCAACACAGCGCGCAAATTGGCCTGTAAAACCCTCTCTCCCGGGCCTACGCGGTACTAGCCAGGGGATTCGCGCAGCACGCTACACAAATTGTTATACTGATGCGCGGTGGCTAGCAAGCCGTTGCCTTGCCTTGTCTCGTTGTCTCGGATCTTGGCCAGATCCTCGACGGGCAACCCCCGTCCGATTTCCCGGCGTCCTCTTACCAAGGTCGCTCTGCCGACACACAGAGGGCATTTCTTCCCTGTGTCTTGCGCGTTCACCAAACAAAAGTCCCGTGATGCCGCTATTGGGTGCGATGGTGAGGAGATTTTGGTGATCATATTCTGGGCTTGCAGCTGCTCAAATGCTCTGGCGAGGTGGTAAAGGGCCGTATTGGGACCTTGACTTTGCCACAGCAGCACCGCGCAAGCACGAAAGAGAACTCCCCCGAACAAGCACAGCATGGTCGGGGGTAGAAAAGTGCTGCTCTCAATCGCAGTGCTTTCCGGACTTGGTCTCGAGCCCGTCCTTGGAGGTTAGCATTCACTAGACACGGATTTAGTACTGGTTTTTTTTTTCTCTCCTCGCGCTGACAGTAATTGGCAGGTCGTCTTCGACGCCAGGATGGATTCATTGACACGGCCCAGGGCGCTGCTGGCGCCGCAAGTTCCAGCACATCAAGCCAAACGGATGTGGTACCACTGCTACAGTCTTCATCAAAGGTAGCGATTGTGGCGACACCCTCAGATCAGTCCAGGAGCGCTGCAGAAGGGGTAGGGATTTCGCCAGATTCCCAACAGCAGAGGACTAGCTCTAGCTTGTCGGGAGCATCAGCGCAAGCAAACCAACGGTTTGCATCATCGACGGAGGATGAGTCTGTTGAGGAGGGTGCGTTCGCTGGGGGAGAGTATCTCACAACAGATACGCGAGCTCCATCCCGCACCGCCGAGCCGACGAGGAGCTCCATCGCGCCCGGCTCAGCAACGCACAGAGGACCGCCACCTGCAGACATACCAGAGTCGTCGACAAGTGTCCCGCCAGTGCAAGGAGGGGGTTCGGAGCCCGACAGTCCCGGGTATACCTATGCCCCAGCCGAGTCAGCGTCGGCCACAGTGTCGGCGGGAGCCCAGCCGACGCCGCCCCGAGGTGGTCCTCCGCGTGGTGGCCCTCCGGGCGGCATCCCCAAAGGGTCGAGTTTCTCGGCCACATATGCGACAACCGAAACGGTAGATTTAGGATACGGCACTACATTGCCCGGAGACTCGACACTTGCGACTTCGATACGATACGAAAACCAGACGTTTACTCAAACCCCTTCTGGATCGATCAGCTACTGCAAGCCCTCGGAGCTGGCCGGCTCCCCCACCAGCTGGTCCGTTATCCACACATCCACCATAACTTGGTACGGCAATCCCGAGGATTATACGCAGCCGTACCCCCCAATTGCTATACCCGGACCGACCTCGTCCTGTGTAGTTCCGATCACGCCGCCGAAACTGACCATCTCCGTATGTGCGTCAACCGGCGTGGGCACTCAATATATGACATGCGAGGTCACGACAACGACCGAGAGTTATAAATTTGGCGTGCAGACCAGCCTCACACCTTCTGTTGTCTTCCTCACTACGGACAAGAACCCGGCCGTCATCTTCACGACCATCAACAAACCGGATTACGGCGTCAGTCAAGACGCCCAAACACGGGACGGCCATGCCAGCCCAACTGCTTATAAGTCTGGCTCATCAGCCGATTACAACACACCAGGTGGCCCTCAAGCCATCTCCAACTCGGCGCAGCGCCCGACCCGTACACCCATTACAGTAGCGGTACAACCCACGGGGGTTGTCATCGACGGCCACACTATCCGCGACAACCCGGCTGAGCCCACCCAAGTTGTCATCATCGGAGGCCAAACCTTCACCATCGACCCAACCCACGTGGTTGGCGGCGGCGCCACAATCGATCGTCCTGCAGCAACAGGCGGCGTCTACCTCCCCGTACCGACAAGCACCGACATTGACGGAGTCCCCGTTGTGGTGTCCTCCTCAGTCGCCATCATCGGCGGCTCCTCGTTCACCCTGGGGCCTTCAACCACCACGGCCGTCGTCTCGGGTCACACCTTTACCGTCGGCCCAAGCACCATCGCAGGGGGCACTCAAACCCTCCCGTTGCCCACTTTCCCGTCGCCCACCGAAGTCGTCGTCGCCGGTGGTGACCTCATTACGGCCATCGGCAGCTCGGTTTTCGTCGTCCACGGGACGACGCTCACGTACCCAGGGCCCGGGGGCGACGGCGGTAGCACCGTCATCACGGTGGATGACGACGTTGTGACGCTCGGGCCGGGAGGGATCACGGCGCAGGACGGGGCCGTGACGCTGGGGGGCACGCATGCGGCCGGGCCGCAGGACACACAGTACGCACTTGTGGGGGGCGCCACCATCACCAAGATTGGCGCCTCGGTCGTCGTCATCCGCAACACCACATACACGGTCGGCCCAGGCACCGACACCCCGACTATGACCACCGTCATCGGTGGCGAGACCATCACCGTCGGCCCCGACGGTGTCGTGGTCGGTTCCCTCACGTTACGCTACCCCTTCGGTCCGACTACCGTCATCACTCCCGGGGCGGGCGCCGACGCCGCCACTGCAACGGCGACGGCGGGGACCGGCGGTGGCGATGAGGAGGATGGAGTCGGTGCTCTGAGACCCTGGCTGGCGGGTGTCGTGTGGGCGGTTGGCCTCGCGGTCGGGATCGGGTTGGTGATTTGAAGACTACTTCTACTCTGGAGTTGTTGCTTGGGAGGAAATGGCGTCAGGAGTTGATTTAGGGCTTTTTTTTTTCTCTGGTCAGACGTGGTTGATTTCCTCCCTGTGTATGTGTGTATGTGTGTTTCTGTGTGCAAAGTTCGGTTTGGTTCATTATCAATCGTCTGGACCGCTTAGTTTGGTTTTATTAATTGCACTTTGAGATGAGGAAGGTGACTTGGCTGGCAGCAGCGGGCGCGCAGGCGGGCGGTACTGCCCGTTTTGTATCCAGTGTTTAGTTGCGATACCCCGGAACGATAGCGGGAAGGGGGCAGGCTTTTTCTTCCTATTTTTCTCCCTCATAGGAAAGAAAACGAAGACTTTGAGTGGCCAGCTAAGCCAGTTTCGTCCGTTGCGACGTATATATCGCGTCGCCAAAGTGAGCTGTTGGTATAAATGAATATCTGGCCAGCTCGTTCCCAGTTTTCACTTGCCGATTTACTCCTCCAACGTAAGCGTACCAGGATGAGCTTTTTGAGGGAGTAAATGAATCATATGGTATAGCGTGCCTATTTTGCGATTCATCTTGCTGGCTGATCAACGGCCAAGGTTTGGCTTTTTTTTTTAAAAAAAAAAAAAAGAGCACAGATATAGACAGGACCTCAATCTTCGCCTTGGATCTATAGCCCAGTAGAGAACATAGTCTGAGAGTGGTTATGCTCCAGAGAGTTGGTTGACCGTCTCAACGCCCCTTGCGAAAGCCTTTGTTCTCGACCACTTCGCTGCGTGCCTACCAGTTTTTGGCTTAAGCCCAAATTTCCAGCGTATTCGAATTTCTCTTATTAGACTTCAATGCCTCGTTATCCGGATAACCATAGAGTCCCTGCCCCGTTATGATTATCCCAACGGCGGTGGTGAGGAGCGGAAGAATGCTACTTCTCCCATTGCGTCAAGGGCTAACATTATCCGTCTGGATGGCAAGACACCTCTCTATGGACAGATAGATATCGAGACAGTCCCGAGGGAATTCGACAAGATAAAAGCGCTTTCCAACAATTTATAATACCAGGCCAACGGTAAGACTTGAGTGGTACATCAAGGCAGTGTACTGTGTGAAGCGCCGCAAGTAACTAGTGGCCAAGTTAATGTCGTTATCCGTATGTTAAATGATCGACTACCTACAAGGATACCGCAATTACGACGCAAAGGTGCAGACAGCTAGACCATCCGCAGGTATGAAGAGAAGAATAACTGAAACCGGGCGTAGAGCTCACCACTCTCCGATACCCTGCACACTCAAACCCACTTTCCCTTCCCCTTGCCTCTCACCTCCAACGGTGGGTACTCATCCACATCCCCGTTCAACCCCATCACCGCCTCCTGCTCTCTGATCCTCCTCTGCCTCGCCTCTTCCTCCTCTAGGCTTAACCGTAGCGCAAGTGCCAGGTCGTCGTCAGCATCAATGCCAACATTGGGACCGGGATTATACTCGGCCACAAAGGCCGTCATTCCCACCCCGCTGTGTGACGTATCGTCCAACCGCCCCTTTCCCTTTCCTTTCCCTTTCGCCGGCTTCACCTGGACGTTCACCCCGCACTCACGCAGGCTTTCCACCCCACCGGCGGAATCAACGCCCCAGGACAGGGACTGCGGCTGCGGCTGCGGCGGATGGTGCGAAGAGGCCGGGCCAACGTTCTCACCAACCCCCTCAAGAAGCGACAACCGTATGGCCCTCTGTATCTGCGCCTCATAGTCATCATCATCGCCACCACCGCCATCACGACCCGTCGCAGGTACCTCTCCCGATGCCGGCAGATTTGCAATACAACTGGGACCTGCTCCCCCATTACACCCGTTGTCATGTCCACTCCCACTCAGGCTGAAGAAACCTGCCTCGGCGGTGCCAGTACAGCCAACGCCAGCGCCGCTGCTCCCGGCTGAGCTCGCCGTCTCCCCCGTCGTCGCGTCGCTCCCGCTCGTCGCAGAAGCAGACGAGCGCCGCATTTCGTCGAGCGCGAAGCTCTCCTCGGATATCATGCGCGCGTACTGCAGCGCCTCCTCCTCGGTGAGCTCGGCGAGCCCAACACCGAAGCGCTTTCGCAGGCGGTCGAGCTCGCGCGAGCGATGTTCGAGCTCGTGGCGCAGCTCGGCCTCCTCGGCGGCGATGTAGCTCGACACGGTGCCGTTGTTGCGGCGGCCAGCGAGGCGGCCGTGCACGTCCGAGTGACGCAGGCGGCGCTTGCGGCCGGGTCCCGCCTGTGAGGTGGAGCTATAAGTCCAAAAGCGGATGAAGGTGCCAAAGGCGAGGATGCCGCGGAGGACGGTGGCGTCTGGATCTAGGGCGATAGCACGCACAGCAAAATAGTTTGCGTGCTGCAGGGCGGGGTTGGTCTGGAGGATGTGCCGCGGGATGCGGCCTGATGACTTGGCGTTGAGGGTGCGGATGGGCTCTAGCGAAGATGCGAGCGGATCCCAAGCTTGGACGAGGCTGTCGCTGCCGCCGTGGACGACGTACAGTGCTGAGACTGCGAGGGCGGTAATCTCGGGGGAGTCCGTCTGGATGAACCTGAGGGGGCTTACGGTAGGCGACGCCGCGTCCCGCATATTCCAGACGGCGACGGAGCCAGCGTCGGTTCCGACAGCCAGTAAACGCGCCCTTCGGCCGGGAATTTCGCCCGTGGCATGCCTGGACGTTGGGGTGCCGGGCGTAGCAGGAGTGTTTGGCCCTGACGACCCGGACAGCAGAGGGTCCTCAAAGGCCGTCATCAAGGCGAAATTGGACATGTCCACTGCGCTAGCGGTGATCTCGGTAGCCGCGCTGCGCTTGAAGACAAAATCACTGATTCGCCATTCTTCGGTGCCCACCTTCCCGGCGATGGTTTCCGGTCGAGGCGTGCTCGACCCGGATATTGGCGACGATACCCTGGTTTCGTTGCTGTCAACTCGGAGTGTCGCTTCGGCTACCTCAGCTGCAGCTTCTCCTCCAAAAATCGACTGGCGAGGAGCGATGAGCGGGGCAACCGGGGTCAGCGCTCCTGACGGACTGGGCTTTGCGGAGCTTCCCACTTTAACATATCTGCGGATTGAGGCGGGCTCGGCCTCTTCGCTGCCGCAGGTAATGACGAAGACGGACTCGCCGCCGCCGCCGTTCTCGCTTTCGGCGGCAAAGTCAACCTCGAGCTTACGCAGCATATCCCAACCTTGGCACACCTTTTTGAAGTGAGCAGGTGTGTGTCGGAAGAACTTCTCAATTTCTCTGGCTTCGGCGACAAGTTGTTCTCTGCTCAGGTTCATCGATATAGCAGAGGACCGTGGCGAGTAAGTGCCCATCACAGCGTTTTTGTCAAATTCGTGGGGCCTCGCCGTGCGCCTCGTCGATTCGACGATTTGCCAGTAGGCGGTTCGACCCGCATGCCAGGCAACCTTGGTCGCATCCTCGGCCTTGCCCTTATGGAGCGGAGGGCTCGGCGGCTGTGTCAGATAGTAGACCTCGCCGAGTGCGTTTAGGGCGACAGCCCAGACGCGACCGAGGGCTTTCCGTCGCAGGCTATACTGGTCATCGACCTTGATGTCGATAATGGGCACTCCTGGGCTCAGAACCCAGCGAGCGGTCATATCGCCATTACCGAAGCGAGGACCGGTGGATTCATGACCTAGTGCATAACTCGTCACCACTCCGAGAGTCGAGCCGGCCATGATCCCAACCATGGACTGCGTGGTCGACGTCACGGCCGATGACTTGGCTATCCAGATACAGCTGATGGCATCGGTCAGTCCCGGGATCTTGGGGAACTCTGCCGCTGTGTCTACTGAGCCCTGATCCTGTCCGATATAATGCCCGCGCAGCTGTCCCGCCGCCTTGTAGTACACGCGGCCGCCGGGAAAGCCCTCACCGCCGACGAAACCATACGGCTGGCTCACGTCTATGACGTTGGGCACAGCTGTCGGGCCTTCACCGACACCATAGAATTCGAGGTTTGGAAAGACCTCGTCAAGTTGCTGGAAGGCGAAAGGATCGTCCAGGCCCCATTTCTCAATCCTGCCTGTGGTGGGATCGCTGACCGTGGCTATGCCCAGATCGCGCGTTCCATGAATTACCCTCGGGCCCTTCCTTCCGCCTGTGAAGTCGGCGTGGAGGTGACTGATCATCCAAGGAAGCTTGGAGTTGTAGGTCAGCACAGCGGCGGCCTTCTTCCCGGATTGTGTGGGGCGAGCGGATGTGCCAATGTTGCCCGGCTTCCCGCGCACCACGCTCCGCAGCAGGCGTGTGCGAAGCAAGTACTCGCTGCGCCAGGAGGCCAAGGCGGTTAGGCGAGTGAAGTAGCGGACCTCGGAACGGATGGCATTGGACAAGTCGGCCTCTCTCTCCTGCTGGTTAGCCCTGTCATGACCGGCGACCGAGTTTTGCCCCGCAAAGTACCGCAGGAAGGCAGTCCGCCATGCGTATGGTGTGGTGACGAGTGCGTAAAAGCGCTTCGAGACCAGCGCCACAGCGGCGTGCGAATCAGGGTGCAAGTGGGACAGGATCTGAGTTAAGAGCTCTGCAGCGGATCATGTCAGTGGCCCCCTGGAGCAAGGTCAAGCCGAAAAAAAAAAAAAGCGTGTGGGCGTATTTGTGTGTGCAAAGGGGAGAGAGCTCCGGCCCATTCCAAAAAATCAAGACGAACCATTCGGGAGATCGGTCAGCTGAACGCTGGCGGACAGTGAACTGTGAACGACCTTGAAGCCCAGAGGCTGGCGAGCAGCGTTGCGAGGCGACGATGAGACAGCCGCATTCTCGTAGTCGAGGACGCGCTGGCCGGCGACGGTGTCCCGGGTGGTTGTAGCGTGCTTGGCTTCGGCCACGCTCAGCCGGCCAAAGGGCTGCTCGAGGTGGTCGTCACCAAGGGCGCCGTCAAACTCTGCTCCTCCGCCTGGACCATGGACACCCAAAGAGATGTCTCGGGAGCGCGGCGAAGAGCGAGCGTCTGGCGAGCCTGAACGAAAGCGACCGGAGCCATGTTGTGCAGTGGTGGGTGGAAGATATTGGGCGCTGGTTGTGTTGACGTTGTGGGTTGAGATTTCGATCAGGCCTGGTTGCATAAAGGTTCGTGGGGGGAGCACTGGGACGAGCAACGTCGGCTGTGCAGTTCGGGTTGCACAGTCGAGATGGGTCGGGGAATATTTTGTGGGAGTTGTGTTCAGATGGTGATCAAAAGGAGAGCGTGTTCACTCGCAAAGGCGGTGGTGTTTCTATATCGTCGTGGTTATGGTGGCTATGTTTGCTTGCTTCTTTCGATGCAACGGGCTTCTCTCGGAAGTGACGTGGTTGCCGTTCAGGGTTTTCGCGTCGTGCACGACAAATTCCCGGTTCTATGCACGTGTTCTGGCTGCTGCGGGGCGGCTAACTGACACGACCGCGAAGGAAAAGAGTCGCCGAGTCACTACCGAGAAATGACTCCCCTTCTCCGACAATAGGCTCGCATTTCTCTCTCCATCCAGCTATTTTCTTACCTTGGCTCGTCTAGTGTTGTCACCGCAATCTATCTCTCTCTCTCTCTCTCTCTCTCTCTCTCTCTCTCTCACTTTTTTTTTTATATATTCTTTAATACATTTCGTTTACAGTCGACTTTACGTCGGCTATGAAGGCCGGGAGATGTAGGGTTTTGTCAGACGGTAAATCTGACACTCCGAATATGCAAGAATATCGTAATCTCGAAAAACACAGAGCAGATTGATTGCTGCCCTGATACAAGAGGTGAGCCATGGTCTGTGCGTTAAAAATCGCTGGTAGAAGTGTGTACGAAGGTAGGGGCCTGAAATAACAGCAGTGGGTCTGGTACTCACCGGGGCT